>PVHP010011809.1:0-45132 GCA_004024765.1 Zapus hudsonius
TCACTTTGTTTTAACAGATGACAATGGAGAGCTGAATAATGGCTGTTTGCCAAGAATAGTTCTACTGATGCACCGATGGTATTTATCATCCACTGAACTGGCAGAAAAACTTCTCTGCATATATCCTTTCAACTACCATGTAAATTTTATTATTACAAATCAAGTTTTATATTTAGATAGTGTCTATCCACAGTCAGCAAGTCAAGATGCATGCAGAGTCGTCAGTTATCCAGCTGTTTTGAGAATATATAGATGTCTAGACAAACATCTGGATAAGGGACCAAGTAATTGACTCTCCATGGGATGTTTTGGTTCTACTTGAGAATGGTCACTAAGATGTTAAAGGAAACAGCAGGTGTAAGTCAGGGGTGTCCAGCCTGACTTGAATATTTGAACTGTTAGAACAATAAAAGAATATCCATATCCAGCACTGAGTCAACACCTAGTGTATTCCTTCTGTGACGACCACATGGTGGGCACAAGGGACACAGCAGAGACATACGGAGACCAAAGTAATACGCTCTGCTTCAGGCATAAAGACTTCATTTGAATATCTTTCCTGGAGGCCAAGACAATGGACATTCTAGAAAGTTTATTTTAATTTGCCGATTGATGCTAATTTTAGTCTTTCTTCTGGCACAACAACAACAAATCTACATAGGGATGGAAGAAAATCCACACAGTTGGAAATCTTGTTCTGTCATGAGAGATTTCAGTGGCAGCCTACCACTTTTGTACTTGTTAAATGAGAATCAGTGGGCTGGGAGATGGCTCAGCAGGTCAACTGCCTGGCACACAAGCATGAGGACCCCAGGTTGGATTCCCAGTATCTATATGCCACTCTAAGCATGGTGGTGCACACCTGCAATCCTGGTGCTAACTATATACCACGCTGTGTGGTGGTACACACCTGCAATCCTAGTGCTAACTATATTCCATGCTAAGCACGGTGGTGCACACCTGCTATCCTGGTACTAACTATATACCATGCTAAGTGTGACGGTGCACACCTGCAATCCTAGTGCCAACTATATACCATGCTAAGTGTGATGGTGCAACCTGCAATCCTAGTGCTAGGGAGGCAGAGAGAGGAAATTCCTTGGACTCACTGGCTGGTCTTCCAGAATCTAGATTCAGTGAAAGACCCAGTCTCAAATAATGAGGTAGAGAGCGACACTGATTTTAAACTCTGGCCTTCACACTCAAATGTACACAGATGCACACGCACACACGCTACGTACACATGATACACAAAAAGACAGTCAGTAATCAGACTCAAGAATAACTAATGCAACTTTTATATTAATATACCTGAAAATTATATTTTCAAACATTAATGAAATGAGAATACTTGTTATGTAAGGCACTCATGGTAAATACAAAATCCATTTTTTGGCTAAAATCATGCTTTTCTGTACTATCAATTTTAATTAGAAATACTTGGCTATATATTTGTAACTATAATTGGATTGGCAATTACTCAAGAAGGTATAACTGATTTTATAAATCTGTGTATGACTTGTCCTTCAGACCAAAAACAAAACAAACAAAAAACCCACACCAGAACATTAACAAGTTTGCGTACTCCGTGAGGAAGTGGTCAAACTACATTTCTTTCCTGATTTGAATATCTATCTATACACTGAATTCCCTTTGAACCAGAATGTTTCCTATTATGGTTTGTTTTAAATTTTCGAATGTTTGTATATATGTAGTGAGATAGAATAAGGTTGACACCCAAATCTAACAATGAAATTCATTTTTATTCATATATACCTTACACATATAACCTGAAGATAAATGGATGCAATATTTTAAGTGGACTTGCATGCTCACTGTACCTTCACATTAGGTTAGGTATGGACTCTCCTCCTTTGCAATACTGGTGACCCTCCAAAAGCTTCAGAATTTGGGGCATTTTGGATTTTATATATTTGAATTAGAGGTATCAGCCTATAACCCCAGAGTTGCCAGTAGTAGCCCTCATGTTAGGAATTCATATTGATTGTTGAAGTAGCTGTAGATGTGCCCAAAAGAAAGAAGGTACAAAGACATTTTCTTTAACTAGCCTACGTATCGAAATGCCTGCGGAGAAAGCTGTGATGAGTTTCGATTAAAGATCTGTTATTTCATGAGGTAAATAAATACACCTTCCAAAGTGAACTTCTTGCCATGGGTGGTTCTGGAAATGAAGATAATTTCTTTTTCTCCAAGTAGCAGAGACTTTGTTAAAATTGGTCCTCCCCTGCTCTTCGTGGTTGGGAGTGGGTAGATTTACCTTATGGGCTCTAGATCAAGTTGCGGTGGCTCAGTAAGGGAATTAAACTGGTTCATGAAGAAGACGAATTCAGTTTTTTCAATTCCCTTACCTTTTACATTCCCACCGACTCACCACAAATTTGGGGAGAGTTTCCTCTCAGATGGGGTTCTAGAGAGTCAGGAAGATGTGCAGAGTTGATGGACCTCGGTTCTAGACCAAAGGACAGAGGGACACTTAGTGTGATGGTTGGGGACCATAAATGGTTACTGGGAAATTTGGCTCTGGATTCAGTGTTAACTATAGTTTGTAAAATGGTTCCATGGTTTGCATAGAAGTCTAAGTGGGAAGCCTCCAGCTGTCAAGAATAACTTTCTAGGGCTGGAGAGATGGCTTAGTGGTTTAGGCTTTGCCTGCAAAGCAGAAGGACCCAAGTTCGATTCTCCAGTGCTCACATAAAGCTCACATACAAGGTGATGCATGTGTGTGGAGTTTATTTGCAGTGGCTGGAGGCCCTGGCATGTCCATCTCTCCTGTCTGCCTCTCTGCCTCTCTCTATATATATCTCTCAATTTCTCTCTCTCTTTCCCTCTAATAAATAAATAAAATATTTTAAAAAAAGAAAAAAAAGACTAACTTTCTACATTCCAGGTACTGGATTCTGAAGTTTCCTGCAGAGTTTAATTTGGATCTCGGTTTGATTCGAATGACTGAGGAATTCCGGGAGGTAGCTAGTCAACTAGGCTACGAGAAGCACATCAGCCTCATGGACACATCCAGCGTGTAAGAGCACCATGTCTTTTAAACCCCATGGGCCCATTGCTTTTGGGAGGGAGTGGTGATGACCCCATGTGACCTGAACCACATGGTTCTGGAAGTGAGGGTGCAGACAGTTTACACAGTTGTATTGACACAACCGATCTCCCTAAGCTACAGTTTATTTTTATTTTTATTGGATTTTGCACACCAGCTGCAGGGAGAGAGGAGCCAACTGGGCCATAAGGACAGCCTCCATCATGGCCACACCCTCCCTATGATCTATAGAGAACAATTTTAAAAAATATATTTTTTTTCATTTTTTACATTTCCCCCCATATTTATTGCAAATAATTAGACACATTGCATGAGCAAATCTTATGGTGGTAAGCCACAGTTTATTTGTAGAGCGGGATGGTACCTTTTTCACTGGATTCTCATAAGTGTCTAAAAGGTGCATAAAAGAGCCTGAGAAAGCATTTGGCATATCTCTTAGTACTTAATTCCAGAATCTCAATCTAGTTAATGTCTCCTTGGCCTGGCGGCTCAGATCAGCAAGATGGGCATCTCCTGGGAGCTCACCAGTAAGAAGAAGCTTGCTCAACTGGAATCAGAAGTTTAATGAAATTTCCCAAGTGATGCAAGCTCACCTTAAAGTCTAAGAAGCCCTGCACCACAGTGCTTCTGAGGTTGGCCTGAGGCTATACAAATACTGACAATAGTTGTACCACAAACCTTCGAGCTCAGTCTTTAGGAACTTAATGCTAAGTAGGCTCATTTCATACAGCCTAGCTCACTGTGCACAGAGAAAACTCTCTGATGACCCTAGCTGTGGCTGTCTACCTTGCAGATATTTACTATATTTTTTTTGAGACAGGATCTAATGCTCTATCTTGGGATGACCCTGTAACTCACTATATAGTAATGACTGGCCTTGAACTTGTGGTGATGATCCTCCTCCCTCAGCCTCCTGAGTATGAGTGCTAGGATTACAAGTGTGTGCCAAATGTACACACTCATATTTTAGGCATTCTCTTTACCTAAAATGCTTCTTCAAGAGTGATCAGCAGCGAGTGACTCAGGAGTCATCGGGTTAAAATTCAGGTTCATTTCTAGTAGATCAAAGTGTCTAGGCTTCTGTCTTTGTAACAAGTTTTTCAGATAATCCATGTTATGGTAAAATGTGAGAACCACTATTATGGTACCTAGCTCCCAGGTACGGTACATCACCACCAACATGCTTATACACTCCTAAATTTTTACACCTAGTCCTGACCTTTCTTTTATGATCCAGATCTTGCTTGGCTACAAGGAAAACCAAGTAAGAGATTCTGGATGAATCATAGCAAACATACTGTGGAAAATTATCTCCAGGTTTATGTTCTGTTGGCAATGGGTCAGTGGTTTCCTCTTCAAATATGGAGGACAGGGCATATGTTTTCCACAAGAGTTACAGAGTCAGTAGGTTAATAATTTCCACTGAGTGAAATGCATTGACCAGCTCACTCTTCTTTCCTAGTCCTTCTTATGACTGGATGAGAAGAGTTACACAGAGAAAAAAAGGCTCCAAGAAGGGAAAAGCCTGCCTGCTGTTTGACCATCTGGAGCCCATTGAATTGGCTGAGCACCTCACTTTTCTGGAGCATAAATCTTTTAGAAGGATCTCAGTAAGGACCTTCATTTTCAAATGACATTCATTTTCATTCTCGAGAGCAGCCTCTGGCACTGTGCTGTTCTGGAAAAATGCTCTTAACTCACAAAACCAATCATTTTTAACCAAAGAGAAATGTTATCTTGTCTTTATTTTATAGCTCAGGAGATGTATTTTGTCACTATTTTCAACGTTTCCATTCATAGGATTAAAGCGTGATTTTTCTAAATACTCAGTGGAGATTTAACCATCCAATGTTCATTTAGTTCTAACGACTTCTCCCAAGTGAACATTTTTGCTGGACCCTTCATTCGTGGGAGAAACATCTTAATTTGGGTTGGGATCTGTAAGACTTGTAAGCTCTGAGGAGCTGCTACCATCAGTGTCTTTCCCAGAGCTAGACATCCCAAGTAACTCCTTTCCTTCTGACTTGCCTTACAGGCCCTGTTCCTTCCCTACATCCCGCCTCTCCTTTTTTCTTCCTCAACTGTAGTCTCATCTGAGCTACCTCCTTTCTGTTACCCACATGTTATAATAATTCCACATCAGTTCACAACCAGCCAGAGGCTCTCTGGAGACATCACTCCTTTCCCAAGGTGCCTGAAGGAGATTTCATCAGTGCTGGCAAACAAGATGGTTTTGATTAGAGGCATGGCCATTCTTCTCTCCCCTTCTTTTCTTTCACCTTTTCAATTTTTTGTGGTACCAGGGACTCACACATGCTAGGCAATGCTGTACCACGGCACTATATCCACTGCCCAGAAGCATGAATTTAAAATACTGATTCTTTCACTAAGTAAGCCTGCTTGGAGAGAACCTCCATGATAACTCAGGCAGGCCAAACCCCTACATGTTCTGGAGGATACAAGGCTCAGACATTTGATGACATCTTACTCTCTGGGAATATGTCTCTATAAGCTACTTTACTTCAACTGGTATTTTCTTTTTGTCTTTTTTTTATTGAAACAACACTAGAAAATAATTCTGATTTGAAATTGTTATATTTCTGCTTATTTTGGTTTTGAATGCATGCCACTGTATCTTAAACTTCTTGTTCTTCAATTTCTTTCTGTGGGAATACTGATCCTTTCTGTCTTGGATGTTTCCTGGCAGGTGGCTTAGATGGATCTTCTGATTCAGTCCATCTGGGATTGTCTGAACTATGACTTTAAAACTTTCTCTTTCCCAACCAGGCTAATATGTAGTAGTGTTTCTGTGTGTATAGGAATGAGGTCTGAAATGTAACAAACTAACCCCTTAAAGGTCCATATACAAGATTTTAGGAAGCCATTATGAATGTGAAATGAAAGAAATCACTATGATGTTATGAAAAACCTCTCACCTTTTCCGCCCAACATTACAATTTCTGATTTTGCAAAAACTCCATCATATCCAGCCAATCAGCCAACAAAGGATAAACCAAGGAGACAGACACCAATGATTTTCAACAAAACCTAAACCAGAAGTATAGAGACCCCTAAGATCTCAATAATAAAACAGCCTTAATACTCACCCACTACGACTCAGGGAAATGAGCAGAAGAGGAGGCAGAAAGATTATGAGAGCCTTGGTGGGAGAGAATACCCAAAGTCATGGCCGCCCTCAGTAGCAACACTCTAAGGCTGGCAGAACCAGACTGTCTCCTAGGCTATCCATGGTCCCCTGCCCCAAGGACTGATCCAGACTACCCAAGGAGGAGGATATCCAGCTGATCAGGGATGGGGAAGAGGGGCATTGGGGAATGGGGGATAACCACTTATTGTCTGCCCATTAAATAATGTAACTCATTATGGACAATTAAAAAATAAATTAATTAATAAAAAACTCCATCATAATTCAGAATCTCTGGCTCTTTACCAGTTCACTGATTACCAAAGCTATGTCATCCATGGGTGCCTGGAGAATAATCCAACCTTGGAGAGATCTATTGCTTTATTTAATGGAATCTCTAAGTGGGTCCAGTTGATGGTGCTTAGCAAGCCAACTCCCCAGCAAAGAGCAGAAGTCATCACAAAGTTTATCAACGTTGCAAAGGTATGTCTGATCCAAAGACCCTGGTTCTTGGATTCTGGATATGCCTTCACTCTGTTGAGGAAATTTGTTGTTGACAATATAAAGGCAATGGACAACTAAACTACTGGAGATTCATGATTGTTTTTAAAAGCAATGCTTAGAACATTGACTATAGCTGTTTCCTGTGAAATGATCAATATATTTTTTAAAGGATTCAATTTGTGCTTCATTTTAGACTAATGTTATTTTTCCTAGTTTATTTTTTGTTATTAGAAATGCATATGTATTCTTTATTTATTTAGACAACTCAGAATAATTTTAAAAATTCACAAAATACCTGTGTTGACATTTTTATTGCAGAAGCTCCTCCAGCTCAAAAATTTTAATACCCTAATGGCGGTGGTGGGAGGTCTTAGTCATAGCTCCATTTCACGCCTTAAAGAGACCCATTCTCATCTTTCTTCAGAAGTTACAAAGGTACGTTGAATTTTGATACAAACACCCAGAATATGTTTATAAATGGTTTAAATGTGCTATGCTCCTAATAAGTATCACACAGAGTGGACCATTTTCCTCTTAAACCAAAGGAAGTTTACACATGTGAAACAAATAGGAAGGGAATACTCACACCAGCTGAGCCCACCTGGAAAAGCAGGCTGGATGCAGTCATAAGTGTTCCAACAAGTGTTCTGACCAATGATGAACGTATGTAGTTCTAAATATCAACAAGTACTTATTTGGTTCTTGCTATGTGACCCCCGTGGAAGACACCAGCTGAATAAGACAAATGTCCTACCCTTCTGAAATAGACTCATTAAATGCCTACCCTATTCTTAACCCTGTCCTTGGCACCATGGAAGATACAAAGGAAAGAAAATACATAAGCCTTGGGTAGAAATGAACAGAATTGGAGCAGAGTTGTCAAGAGCAAAAGCGTATATTTTTAAAAGCCAAAGATCATTTCCCAAATTGAGTTTTTCTGTCATATTTATTTCCTTTTTACCTTACTGAGCAGAAAGGAGCATTTTCTTGATATTAGTGATTTTGTTGTACTAAATGTTGTTCAATTTTAAGGTAAAAGAAAAAGAAAACATTCTAAATTTAAAGAAATATATATTTATTTATTTGCAAGCAGAGACAGAATGGGCATGCCAGGTCCTCTCGCTACTGCAAATGAACTCCAGATACACGTGCCACTTTGTGCATCAGGCCGTACATGGATACTGGGGAATTGAACTCAGGTTGTCAGGCTTTGTAGGCAGGAACCTTAACCACTGAGCAATGTCTCCAGCCCAAATCTAAATTCATGAAATAGTAAGTAACTAATTTGTCTGAGAAACCTGGAAGCTGAGGGGCAGAGCAGACCTCAGGAGTGTTCTGTAGAGCCTGATGGAGGGGTCTACCCATCTCTGAGTCTTGAGGTTTGGTTGCTTTCTTGTTTTGTTTGTGGTTTGTTTGCTCCACTAGGCTGCCTTTCCCCTTGCCTGAACTTCCTGTAGCAATGACAATTCATGTAAGCTAGAAATAGGAAAGACTTCTTGCTTTAACTCTATCCTCCACAGGAATAAAGAATTTTTATTACATATGTTGGGCCACCTTAAATAAGTGTTGTTGATTGATTTAACCCTGTGTTCTCAAACAAGCCAGAGGGATGGAATTACAGTGATGGTAAATCGGAGTCTATTCTTGGTTCATTGGAGGTAGAAATGGCTCCATTGGTATCCCATGGGATGCTTTGGGAACAAGAAGACTGATGGGATCTATTAGGAATGTCTGGGCTGAAGAGATGGCTCAGTGGTTAAAGGTGCTTGCTTGCAAAGCCTGATGGTCCAGATTTGATTCCCCAGTGCCCACATAAAGCCAGATACACAATGTGGTATATATGTCTGGAGTTTGTTTGTAGAGGCAAGAGGCTCTGGCAGGTGCATCTGTGCTTACTTCTTCCTCTTCCTCCTCCTCTTCCATCTTCCTCTTCTTCCTTCTCTCTTTCTCTCTTTTATTCTCTCTCAAATAAATAAACAAAAATATTTAAAACAGAAGTCTGGTTGGTGCTAAGTAACCAGCAAGTCTTATCTATATAAACAAGAGCAAGAAAGCTATACAAACATCACTGCTTGACTACAAACTCTGTGCTCATTCCAACTATAATAGGGCTCATTATATGTTTTATTTTCTCTCAGTTCCATACTAAATTTCAAATAAAAAACAAAAAAATTTTACATGTTGTAAAGAGGAAGATTCTGACAAAGGGTCATGAAAACCTGGAATTTCAAGTGTATCTTTTTTAATTAAAAATAATTTGTGTGTATGATGTGTGTGTGTCTGTTTGTGTGTGTGCATTCATGTGAATGTGGGTATACACGTGCCTCAAAGCACATGAGGAGGTCAGAGGACAATCTTGGGTGTTGGTCCTTTCCACCTTGTTTTGAGACAGGGTTCTCCACTATTCTCCATCCAGTATGCCAGGCTAGTTAGTCCATGAGCTACCCAAGAGATTCAGGTGACTCGGACCTCCATCTCGTGCAGGAGGGCAGTGATCACAGATGCTTAACTACCACATCTGGCTTCACATGGTTTCTGGGGATCTGAACTCAGTTCTCCCCTTTGCCTAGCAAACACTTTACCCACCAAGCAATCTCCCCAACATCGAACTTTTTTTCTTATAATAAGGAAACTGAAATCCAAAAAAGGCAAAGCAATTTGCTCAAGTTCATCTTTCATGTTAGTGCAGAGGTTAAAACTACAATGTAATGTGATTTTTCCTACCTCATGCTGTTCCCCACTAACCTTCAAATGCTAGTTAGAATGTAACTTTCTTGGAATAAATAGGACATTTTCTTATGTTGCAAGCTTGAATTTGTGGACTGTAATATTTGCAGGAATCATAAAATACTAAGTACACAGGCTTCAATCAGCTCAGCATCCCTAGTAGGCAGGCAAAGGGACAAGCTTTCTATTATAACAGACAGAATGAAACAGACTGCCCAGCTCCTAGCCAGGCCTAGTGTATTTTTCCTTCTTTTATTTTGTGTGTTAATATTTTCTTGCATCAACATTCTTTCAGTAGTCGAGGAATTTCCGAGGCACATATTGTAAGATCTGGGAGTGAAACAGAAAAGAAGGTTGTTTGAAAAATTCTCCTTTTGGGGCTGGAGAGATGGCTGAGCATGCTTGCTTATAAAGCCTGACACCCGGGTTCGATTCCCCAGTACCCACCCCCATAAAGCCAGATGCACAAAGTGCTGCAGGTTTCTGTAGGTCCTTTGCAGAGGCTGGAGTCCCTGGTATGTCCATTCTCTCTCTCTCTGACTCTTTCTCTCAAACATAAATATATTATTCATGAAACAATGAAGTGAATGACATTTTTTTAAAGAAGCAAAAGACAATTCTACTTTTCCATCTGTTTCCAGAACTGGAATGACATGACGGAGCTGGTCTCCTCCAATGGTAATTACTGCAATTACCGCAAG
The DNA here is from genome assembly GCA_004024765.1 of Zapus hudsonius. Taxonomy (NCBI): domain Eukaryota; kingdom Metazoa; phylum Chordata; class Mammalia; order Rodentia; family Dipodidae; genus Zapus; species Zapus hudsonius. Next base: position 10,148 of record PVHP010011809.1, read on the forward strand.
GCCTTTGCCGACTGTGATGGCTTCAAAATCCCCATCCTCGGCGTTCACCTGAAAGACTTGATAGCCGTTCACGTCATCTTCCCAGACTGGACGGAAGAGAACAAAGTGAACATTGTGAAGATGCACCAGCTCTCCGTGACCCTGAGCGAGCTGGTCTCCCTGCAGAATGCCTCTCATCACTTGGAACCCAACATGGATCTTATCAACCTGCTCACGGTGAGTCCTGGAGGGCCCAGCATGCGCCTCACTTTCCAGGGGCCATGGAAACTGGTAGGCCAGCAATGCACTTTGGAGGAAAACTGATTTGGAGGTCAATACAGGAGAAGACGCCTCAAAGAATGAGGAAAAAGGAGCCCTATACTCATAACCAGTATGGCTTGATACTATAACCTTTAGAACCTTGGGGTAACTAAATGTCCCTGTCTTCAGAGGGGACCAGCCTCTGCCCATACAGCACCCCTTCTTGAGGTCTTGGAGAGGCCCCTCCAGAGCTCCCAATCTTGAGTACGCTTGCCTGTCTAAGCACCCTCTTCTGAATGTCTTCCAGCTCTCGTTATCCTCAGCACACTTCTTTGGTTCAGGCCCGGAGGAACATAGGACCTCCTTGGTGATCTCTTGCCCTGCCCCCACCTTCCAGACCACCAGCATTTCCCAGTTTCCTTTGGGACTCTGTCTCTGACCATCAGGCCAGTCTCATTAGTTCCCAACATAGCACACCAGCCACTTGCCCTTTCTCTCAAGTGCTGCCTTCAGCTTCCTGGCCTTGGCTTCTTGGAAATTCCTTTCCCTCTCCATCTATATAGCTAGTCAAATTCAAAAGAACCCACCTTTGTTTTATTCTGTGTGTGTGTGGTGCGTATGGTGTGTATATATATGTGTGTCTGTGTGTATGTGTGGTGTGTATGTATGTGTAGTATATATGTATATGTGTGTGTGGTGTATATGTGTATGTGTGCGTGGTGGGTATGTGTATGTGGTGTGTCTGTGTGTGTGGTGTATATATGTGTATGTGTGTGAGTGGTGTGTATATATGTGTGTGTATGTGTGACATATATGTATATATGTGTGTGTGGTGTACATGTGTGTGTGCACAGTGTGTGTGTGTGGTGTGTATTGTGGTGTGTGGTGTGTATATATGTGTGTGTGGTGTGTATGTGTGTGTGGTGTATATATATGTGTATGTGTGTGCGTGGTGTGCATATATGTGTGTGTATGTGTGATATATATGTATATATGTGTGTGGTGTACATGTGTGTGTGAGGTGTATATATGTTTGTGTGTGTGGTGTGTATATATGTATGTGTGGTGTATACATATGTGTGTTGTGTGTATGTGTTGCGTATGGTGTGTATGTGTGTGGTGTGTATATGTGTGTGTGTGGTGTGTATATGTGTGTGTGTGTTCATGTAGCAGCCCATTCACTCACTGTGGTAATCTGTGAACTCACCTGCAGTGGCCAGAGAAGTACATTGGGTGCCCCTCCATCATGCACCCACCTGTTTTTCCTCTTACCCATTCTGGAGCTTGCCTTCTGCGAGCCCCAGTGATTCCCGTGTTTATGCTTCCCACAGAATTGAGGATACAAGCATATGTGGCCACAGCCTGTTATTTGCATCAGTTCTGAAGACATGAATGTGGTGTTCTCACCCTCATGTCTTCATACTTGAGCGGAAAGCACATGGAACTGCTACACTATCTCTCTAGCAACTCCCCCTTTTAAGGACAGGGTCTTGCTATACAGCTTATGATGGTCTTGAACTTGGGATCCTTCTGCCTCAGTCTAAGCACTAGGATTGTAGGTGAGCACCACCATGCCCGACTTTAAAAGTCTCCGTCTTGTTACAGCCTTGTCTGTTCTCCAAAGCAGTAATGATCCTGCTCTCTTCCTTCACTAGAGAAGGGATCACTCTGCACTAGATGTTTTCATTTACATGACACATATGTCATAATCACAGCAACTCTCATCATCCAGGCACATCTCGGAGCTCAGCATATGAAAGTAATGCTGTATTTAGGAATGATGGGAGTCACACTGGAGAAGTGCATCTGCCCTCATATTTTGGGGCATTTGTGACATGCTTGTAGAGCTGATCTTCTGGTCCTAGAATGTTTAGACACAGGAGGTGTATAGAAGAAGACATTTTTCATGGGCTCTTTGGGTGGAGGAAGAAGCATAAACAGATTCTCTCACCTTTGCTTAAACATGTGAAGGGAGGCACAACCTCCCTGCTGGGGTTTGTAAGAGTTCAGCATTTGAGATTGGCTGAGGTACTGAATGGACCACTTACTTTTTATGGCAATAACTCCTGCTCCATTGGAATAGGAGCCTGATTCTCAGACTTGTGGCAGACTATTCCTAGAGCACATGACTGTTTACAAAGAACACTGCCATGTGTGCACAGAACTGTTCAAAGCAGAAGTGCTCAACACACAGAAACATGGATCTCTTGGGGTTGTGTGGCAGATAGGAAACACACAGAAACTCTCTACTATGGGGAGAAAACCAACTCACAATAATAATTCAAGCACCTGCATCATTAATCATTGGTCATGTAAATCTGTTTCTATGAATAAGTGACCAGAGTTGCAACTTCAATCAGCTTGCAAAACCACAAGCACATGTGATGTCTGAAGAGATGTCCCAATGTGGGTTCTCAGTGTCTAGTGTCTGTGTCCAGGCTGTAGCCTTGAATTCAAGTATAACTTCATAAATCATGTGCCTACACATTGACAATGTCATATGTATAATGTATATGTATATGTATATATATTCAGTAATGGAGTAGGAAAACTTAAGTTTGAGTTGTAAGTGTATTAAGCAGGGCCTCTCAGAGAACTTGCTGAGCATAATATAACACCTTGGGTTTGATCCTGAAACTAACAAAACAAAACCAAGCCTAAATACACCAAGCATTACGAAACAGTGATATTGAGAGAAATTTTGAAAAAATTTGAATGAAATTTTAGTAGCCCAAATGGAAATTTTGAATTCTAAAAATAATGGCTTAAAAACAGTTCCTTTTTATTGGCAAGAAGAAGAAGAAGAAGAAGAAGAAGAAGAAGAAGAAGAAGAAGAAGAAGAAGAAGAAGAAGAAGAAGAAGAAGAAGAAGAGGAGGAGGAGGAGGAGGAGGAGGAGGAGGAAGAAGAGGAAGAGGAGGAAGAAGAGGAGGAGGAGGAGGAGGAGGAAGAGGAAGAGGAGGAAGAAGAAGAGGAAGAGGAGGAGGAGGAGGAGCGAGAGGAGGAGGAAGAAGAAGAAAAGAAAAGAAAAGAAAATGCCAGAGTGCCCCCTTCTCTTCTCTTGGAGGCATTGGGGAAAAATTTAGATGTCACCAAGCACCATGTGTCACTGTCAGCTCACACACCACTGGGATGAATCTTCATACCAGGCACAGCTATGGGAGGCAAGGATTGATTGAAGCTACAGGTTCAGGGGAAGTTCCATCGTGGTGAAAGAGACTGGCTCCCTTTCACAGTTCCAAGCAGAGAGAGAAAACCATCACCAACACCAAGCACACAACAAAGAGGCAGGGGGAGGAGAGAGATTTCCTAACCCTTTATATAGCCTTAGAGTGGGGTCTTGCAACCCTTTCTAGACTTGTTGACCTCCTGAGTCTCTGGAATTTCCTTCCTGCACTGCCTTCCCAGGAAGAAAATTTGTTTCTAGCTTTCCTGATCCTTCTTAGATCCTGCCCCCTACGGAGAGGGCTGCCTTCCTATAAAAAACCTCAGAGGCCCACTCAAGATTACTAAACAGGGCAGGGTGTGGTGGCACACGCCTTTAATCCCAGCACCTGGGAGGCAGAGGTAGGAGGATCACCATGAGTTCGAGGCCAGCCTGAGACTACAGAGTGAATGAATTCCAGGTCACCCTGGGCTAGAGTGAGACCCTACCTTGTAAAACCCAAAAAAAAAAGGGGGGGGATTACTCAACAGGTCAAGTTGACAACAAAATTTAACCATCACAACATCTATTAGCCCCATATTGCATAGCCTAGAATAATGGTGAGCTCCTTGATGAGAAGAGGTGATTTCAGTCCTGCTTCTGTACCAACTTATCCTGACTTTGACTTTTTCATGATGGTTTTGTGAGGTCTCTTCCAGTTCTAAATTTCTAGGATTCTAGACGCATGGAATGATGAAGCAATGAAAATAAGGTTCCATATCTGTGGTCCTGGTCCAATGTCCTCCCAGAACAGCACACTCCTGCATAGGTACCATAATCCATCAAGCCAAGTTCTCCTTAAATCTAGTATCTTTCTACCCACAATCAAGTGGGGGAAGTTCAGTACATGGGAATTCACCTTGATTCTGATGTCTGGGGAGTTAATCTTCTTGATAAGAGCACAAAGAAACTTCCATCATGAGTTCACTAGACTCTAGGGATCATGTTTCGAAGCACATGCACGTTTGGAAAAGTACCATGGGATTCTGTAAACTGATGCTTCTGTCTCATGATATATGAGAAAGTCTGGTTCTCTTCACAGTATTTTTAGCTCCATCACTTGCTTTTACCATTCTGAGTCCATGCAAATAACTGGAAAGCCCCTCTGTTTCTACAGTCTCATTTCAAAGAGAAAAAGAAGAGCTGACAGACAATGAGTGGAGGTAGTTTGATGTCTAAGTGTGTTTTACAATCAATAAATGTTAAAGCCAGTGGAGATCTAACATGAAGACTCACTCTACAGCCGTGTGTGCTGGGAGGACCAGCATATATATGAGACAACCTGATATATGCCTCAGAACATTTGTAGGAGACCACAGAGGCAAAATGTGTTAAGCAAAAGCAAATATTTTTAAATTTTTATTAGTTATGAACTTTACTAAATGAATGAACCACATGTTCATCTATTCCCCTCAGTTTACCCGCTTACATCTCCTCTCCCCAACCCCAATTCAACTGAGGGCCCTCCTCACTGGGCTTGTTTGGTATTCACCATGAGGTTATGCATCAGTCAGTCTGGGGGGGGTGTGGGGAGGACAATGCTCCTTCCCACCCTCTGGCTCTTACAATCTTTCTGCCCCTCTTCAATGTCCCTTGAGCCTTGGAAGCTGTGTTATAAGTCTACTTTAGTGTTGAATTTTTTGTTTTGATTGATTGATTGATTGAAGTAGAGTCTTGTTCCAGTCCAGGCTGACCTGGAATTCACTATGTAGAATCAGGGTGGCCTCAAACTTACAGCAATCCTCCTACCTCTGACTCCTGAGTGATGGAATTAAAGGCTATGCTTGACCTAGTGCTAATTTCTTTGAATCATCTGGATTTCTATTTTGATGAGTTTTGTGTGCCATCAGTGTCTATCACTATCTCCCTGAAGCTGGTTGTCAGGCTAGCAGTGAGAGCAACACTCATGTTTAGATCATCACTTCCTCTGTAATGTCTCATGGGCCCTGCCAGATGTGATGGAGGTGGGTCACCTCATGCTAGGCAGTTGGAAATCTTTTCTTGCTGTATTGATGAATCTTGGTTCTCCTCAGTTTTTGCTGCCACGTGGGCTTGAACATCTTCTGCTACTTATTGCCTTTGCTTTGGAATAGGATTTGCCTGGGCTCTCCTGTGGTCTGTAGCCAAGCCTAGGTTTGAGTTGAAATCTCTCCTAGGGTCTCCTCCTGGAGGCTAGAGCAGGTCGTGGCTTTCTGCCTTCTTCATTTTTGTTCTTGAGTTTTGCAAGACCAGTGTGCAGGGTAGAATCCCTTCCTGGTAGATGTGCTGGCTAAGGCAGAGTGGAAGCACTTCCCAGTGGCCACCGGCTGCAGCTGAATCCTCACTGACTGTGTGGTTGCTGAAAGCTTGCTCCCTCCTGTTTCTCTGCAGGGATCTCCCCTCAGTTAATAATTCCTTACACATTTGCACTTCACTTTTTATTAGGATACAATGGATGTTGTGTTTTACCTTGCCTCCTTTTTTTCTCAGATTACTTTGGCTTGGCTTCTAACCTGTCATCTTAAATGGAAGCATATAATCTTTTAAAAAATGTTTTTATATTTTATTTATTTGTAAGGGGAGAGGGAGAAAGAGGGAGAGAGAATGGGCATGCCAGGGCCTCTTGTCACTGCAAATGAACTCCAGATACATGTGCCACTTTGGACATTTGGCTTTGTGTGGGTATTGGGTAATCAAACCCTGAAGGTTAAGCTTTGCAAGCAAGCAAGCACCCTTAATTGCTCAGCCATCTCTCCAGCCAAAAAGCAATTATTTTTGAACTCCTATGTGTAAACTGGTCATTTTGGTCAAAAGGCATGTAAGAAGTACACGGATTGTTCTTTGGGCAAGTTTTTATGGCCTCAGGGAGCTAGGTTTGTGGCTGAGAGGACAGAGATCACAGCTTTCCATTCAGGGATAAGTCCTCCCTTATCCCTGGAAGCCACGCCTCTATCTATGACTTTCTAAGCAAGCCAGCCAGACACACAAGAGCTCGTTTTCTCTTCACTAAGCTCCTGAGAGGGACCTACTGCAGCCGAGAACCTGCTAACACAGTGTTGCGTGAACTCTGGGGCACCTTAGATGAATGATAAGTACCTTTTTCAAATGAATGAGTGATTTGAAATGGAATTGCATGATGTCAACTTCTTTTTTAAAAGGAGGTAAAACTAAGATAGATGTCTTGGAAAACCACATTGCCTCTAGTTTTCTCTCAGCTCCTTCTTTCTCCTCTTCCTTACTCTACACTTATGAACAATAAAACCTTTGCTTTAGTTTAGTTTTTTTAAAAGTTCCAGAGAAGTTAAAATGCCTGAATGGTCAAAGAGAGGAGCCAGCACTGGGTCATCTTCATTGCAGATGAAGTGGCCTGATTCCTCAGTGGCCTGGCCTTGAAGGACAGGGGTGGGAATCATCCAGGCTTATTGTAAACCTCAACTTCTCTTTCAGGGAGTGGGAGCATGCCTTTTAAAGCACCGCCCATGGTATCCACGCTCTCCAACCTTGCTCTAAGACGTCGTCCTTGCCTAGCTAAGCCTTCCTTTCAGTCTTTGTCTAATTCCCCTCACTTCCTACATAGCTCCTGGACTCTGTGCTGGTCTCTTCAGTCTTCATCACCGTCATCATCATTAATGTAACAATAATAACAATAACACTGAGTCCTGTGTGAAGCTTTTGACATTCTTTTTCTTTTCTTTTAATCCTGATCAAACTCTAATTCACTGGAGAGGTTTACAATTCTTCATGTTTTATAGAGGCAGAAATTGTCAAAACTCAGATAACTTGTTCACAATCCCAGTGTTCACCAGTGGTGAGCTCAGGGTTGACTAGCAAGCCTCTGCTCTCTTGGGTTCACGGTGCTGCCTTGCTGAGTGCTTCTGATAGTGTTTAGTGTGGGGCAAGTTACTTCATGCTTGGCATGCTTTGAGATGAACACAACTTTGGTTCATTTGAGTTCTGTTTATTCAAATGAACCACCAGTCCTTTGAAGGCAAGAAACAATGTTATGCTCTTGTTTATCACCAGAACTTTGAAAAGAGCTCTAAATTAATAGGTACTGAACTAAGTCCCTTTCATACTTAATCAATGCTTCAAGGCAGCATTCATTGCATATTCAGATCTTGTTGGATTGTCTCCATTTAGCTTTGGGCCCTGAAATATCTGGAATCTCTCTTCTCTAGCCCAGGAGGGAGCATGCAGAGGAATTGTGTCCCTGGTTCTTATGGATTGCAATGTGCCCAGCAGGATGAACTGGATTTCCCCACTTCTGCACACCCTATTTCATTGTTTTACATTCATTCAAACTGAAAACATTCAGCTTAAAAATGTTTCTTCACTGTAGATGAAGCAACGTGATCCATCTTAATTATCCATCCTTTCTTATTTTGTTACAGCTCTCTCTGGACCTCTACCACACAGAGGATGACATTTACAAGCTATCACTGGTGCTGGAGCCTAGAAACTCTAAATCGGTGAAGTATTGTCTTTTCTCAGTGCTTGTCATTTACTATAACCCGCCATCACAATGGTGGTTTATGTTGTAAATACTAAAAAAAATTGGGGGTTTGGGTGATGATGTCTCAATCAGTCAAGCGCTTGCCAGCAAGCATGAACACCAGAGGTTTGGTGTTATGGTATGTGCTTCTAGATGTTTCCTTGTATAGTCACCAAGCACATTACATACAAGTTATGCTGTGATCTCTGTTAAGGAAACCAGGCCTGATGAGCCTGACTATCTTGCATGGGTCTCATAGAGAGTAAGTTGGCTACAGGGATTTCATTTCAATGGCCTTGCCTTGTCTCCCACGCTCCTGTCAGGAACAGGGTTGGAAGGGTCTCTGGGGCACACGTGTAGGTTTGGTACTTTTTTAAAAAATATTTTATTTATTCATTTTCAAGCAGAGAGATACAGAGAGAGAGAGAGAGAGAGAGAGAGAGAGAGAGAGAGAGAGCACACCAGGGTCACCACCTTGTGGATCTGGCTTATGTGGGTCCTGGGAAATTGAACCCAGGGCCTTAGGCACTGGAGGCAAGTGCCTTAACCGCTGAGCCATCTCTGCAGCCCGGTTTGGTACTTTTTTAGTCTATTTATTTTCAGGATATTTTGTCAATTCTGAGAGACGTTTCTATATACACAGAAAAGACAGTTTGATGTATGAGTAGATATTTTAAAGGCCCCTTCCAAACGCTAGCGTCCTGTGACTCCATGAAAGAGATTTCTCCATCTCTTTCTTCTCTGAATGTCACCCTCTCTGACATGTTCTGATAACTAGAGAACAGTTTGCAGACAGGATTCTATTACTGGAAGCTTTAATGTGCTTAGAGTTGGTTCTGGCTGACCTAACTAAAATAATTAGGCTTTCATCTTTTTCCTTGCCTACTGTCTCTAATTCTTTAGTCTCTGCAGCTTTTTTTTTAAAAAAAATTATATCCCACATTAAAAGAAATATTCAAGAGTTCCACTAATGGGGTAGTTAGATCCAAATAATAAATATTTGTGTTCTATAGTAACTGCATAGTCACTTGCAAAGAAATTCATTAAAAGATGACTAGCATTTTCATTTCATTCTTGCATTAGTTGCTTTTCTTATTGTTGTGACCAAGTACCCGACAAGAAGCGGCTTCAGGAAGGGAGGGTTGGTTTAGGCTCACAGTTGGAGGGGGCACAGTCTTTCATGGCGGGGAAGACACAGAGACAGGAGCAGGAGGCAACTGGTCACAAACAGAAAGCAGAGACAGTTGAGTCATACTGGTGCTCAGCTGACTTCTTTTTACTCAGTCTGGGACCACAGCCAAACACAGAGTGGTGCTGCTCAGTCACCTATGTGGTGATTTGGATCAGATGTCTTCCATGAACTCATGTATTTTGTATAGTTGGTCTTCAGTTGGTGGCAATTTGGGAAGAGGAGACTTGCTGGAGGAGCTGTGTTTCTAGGGTGGACCTTGAGCTTTATTAGTCCTAGCTTGCCCAGTGGTAGTTTGGCTCACCTCCTGCTGCTGTTTTCCACCTACTGTGGCAGAGGTGATGTCCAGCCTCTGCTCATGCCTTGCTTTTCCAGGCCATCATGAAGCTTCCCCTCAAGACTGTAAGCCATTTTTTTTTTTTTTTGTAAAGACAGCAACTTTCCTCCTATCAGCTGCGTTTGGTTGGGTTCTTTGTCCCAGCAATGAGAAGATAACAAGGTGTCTTCTCAACTCAGTAAACTAATGTAGAAATTCCCTCACACACATACCCAGAGAATTTTCTAGGTGATTCTATATCTTGAAAAACTGACAGTATTATCCATCACAATTCTTAAGTCACCACGCTTACTTAGTAATGGATGTGTGTGCCTATTGGATCCTGTATATTTTCTTAAACACAGAATTAGATTAGATATGACCACTTTATTCTTTGTTCCACATTGATTTTTTTTCACAAAGATATATCATTATTAAACCATACTGAAAACTAACGTGTTAACTGTGGACTACTTCAAAATGGTAGTTGTCATGGTATCTAAGAAATATTGAGGATAGCCACATTTCACTTGTGGAGTCTTACTATATCTTCTGGTGCTCTCTGAGTTCACTGCTGAGCTCTGGTGCACTTTGTATATAGTTTGAGAAGTCAGGTATACCCACCCCCTTTTATTAGCCAGATCAACTAGATGTAAATATCAGTAGAAAGAGCTATGGTATGCGTTGAGGAGGAGTGGTAATGAATGAGTATATGGGCAAACATATCTAAATGCTATAAAATGATTGCTCCTTCTAGAGCATTGTTCCTGGTCTTAGTGGCTCAAGGTTCAGTTAAAGATGAAAAATGTGTACATTTTATTTCAGCAGCCTACCTCCCCTACAACACCCACCAAGCCTGTGGTGCCCCTGGAGTGGGCTTCAGGGGTGATGCCCAAGCCAGACCCCACAATCATCAACAAGCACATCAGGAAGTTGGTTGAGGTAAGTAGTTGAACTCTAGAAGGCCGCTTTCTTTTTCCTAAATATTCTATGATTCCCCAGACGTCATCAGATGGAGTCCAGGAAAACAGCTCTCTGATAAGTAGGAACAGTTTAACACACACATAGTTCTTCCACATTGATGCCTGCAGAGAATCTACCAGAAAAACTCTCTGCCCTCTCTTGTCTGGGCCTTTTTTTATTGACAACTTCCATAAGTATAAATTATATACCATAATCACAATCCCCTTTCGTCACGCTTCCTTTCCCTTTAACAAATCTCCCCTCCAATGAATCCCTTCTTCTTTCCAACAAGTCTCTCTTCTACTTTGGTCTTTTTTTCCCTTCCATACTGTAGGTCCTGTTTAGGTAGCATTAGCCACTGTGAGGTCATGAACACCAAGGCCACTTTGTGTCTGGAAGACAGCATTGTCTTCCCTTCCTTTGGCCTTTACACTCTTTCTGCCACTTCTTCCATGGTGGTCCCTGAGCCTTGGAGGGTGAGAGATGTCTTATTTAGTGCTGAGCACCCCACTGTCACCTCTCAGCACTTGGGTTAATTTTAACTCATTTTGGTGGTCACGGCCATCTGAACAGAGAAGATTCTTCAATCAAAAGTGAGAGTAGCATTGATATATGAGCATAAATATAAGTATTTAGAGGGCAGTTTTTGAGGCATTAAATATCCATTTCATGTCTGGACCTTTTGACTTGTCTGAAGCCTCTCCATTACTTCCAGTTTCTCTCTTTCTTAGGCTCTTGTTCCTTCTATCATTACCACCCGCTTGTAGGACTTTAGGAATTAGAATCATTTGTGAGGAGCTAGGGAGATGGTCAGTGGTTGGGTGCTTGCTTTGCAAGCATAAAGGCCCAAGATGGCCTGAGTTCAATATCCCAGCACTCAGGTAAGCTGCTGGGCCTGTGGGGTGGAGTCAAAGAATCACTAGGGTTTTCTGGCAAAAACAAACAAACAAAAATCACGCTTAAGACGTCCACTCTGAGTTGAGTGAGAGACTCGTCTCAAGGACATAGGTCGATGAGTGAAGGGGACAGGTGACATTCTCCTCGGCTTCCACCTGCTTGCTCACAGGCCATGCCCATCTGTACACACACGCGCACACAGTACACACACATCACTTCGCATCACACACCATACTCTACATCATCTACACACACACACACACACATTTAAAAAAGGTATATTTCTTTGAGCATCCTTGTTCAGTTGTTGCTGGAGAAGTGGGGCTGATGAGAGAGAGAGAGAGAGAGAGAGAGAGAGAGAGAGAGAGAGAGAGAGAGAGAGAGAGAGAGAGAGAACTGCTGGAAGGGTCTGATTGCCCTCCAGAAAGAAGCTGTGGCTACTCGTTGCTTTTCTTTGCTATGAGTACTTGCTACTTTGTACTCAAGGGAATCGCCAGTTATTTCAGTATTTTCCAGTCTGAGAGCAAAGAGAGAAGCTTGACTTTCATCTTTATGCTGAGTTCCAGCCGTCGGGCACCACTTTTATTTTTATTGTCCACAATGAGTTACATTGTTTAGTGGACCAACCATGAGTTGTTATCCCCAATTCCCCATTGCCCCTCCTCCCCATCCCCAGTCAGCTGGATATCCTCCTCCGTGGGCCGTCTGGATCAGTCTTTGTGGTAGGGGACCATGGATAACCCAGTCTTCAGCCGGGTTCTCATGACTCGAGTGTGTTGTTACTGAGTGGGGGGCACCACTTTCCTGAATGTGTTGGCCAACGGCATGTTCATTTTGGTGATTGCCTTTTATACTTTTGTGGTTTTGCAAAGAATTTGCTCTGTCATTTATTTTTTAATTTGTTAATAGAGTTTTATGTATTTTATTATAATTATAAACTATGTTTATGGCTTCTGACTTTAATGACATTCTAAATAAAACACTTTTCTCAGCCAAGTGTGGCTCACGCCTATAATTCCAGTATTTAGGAGGCTAAAGAAGAAGAATTATGAGTTTGAGGTCATCTTGGCTGCATAGTGAGATCTTATCTAAAATAAATAAAGCCTTTTCCACAAATGTTTTCATCTATAGCCATTTTTACATTAAAATATTAAATGCATCTAGAACAGGAGATAATTTATTTTTTAAAATTACTATTGGATAGCCCATAATTTCCCTGTGGATTTGACAAGAAACTTTTAAAAAAGTTTCATTTATGTTTATTTGTAAGCAGAGAGATAGAGGCACATTGTGCATCTGGCTTATGTGGGTGCTGGGGAATTGAACCCAGATTGTTAGGCTTTGCAGGCAAGTGCCTTAACCACTGAGCCATCTCTCCAGCCCCAAATACCTTTTGATGTTGCATGGATCTATTCTGGGACTCCACTTTCTGTAGTAACTTGGATCATATTGTGTGGCTAAATATTGCTGTGTAGAAAATTTGATTTTGGAACAGGCATGCTCCCCCACTTTATTCCTTCTTATTCTGAATATATTTAGCCTATTAATATATTTACTTCAACTTGAATTTTAGAATCAGCTTATTCATTTAAAACAAATTTCCTACTTCCAAATAAAGAAATTCACACTGGGACTTTGAAATTGCATTATCCATTTTTGAGATAATTTAACTTTAAATCTTCATTTCCTAGTGTCGTGGATTAGTGAATTTACCAGCCCACCCAATTCCTACTCAACCCAGAGGTTTGTATATACTTTGCTTTCTTCAGGAAAATCTTCCTTCATGCCAACCTCCACAAACCACTTGTCCTTTCATACTACTAAGTAGGCTTTGAGTTTAGTTATCACCCACGAATTCTAATGGGCCACGGATGATCAGCTGTCATTGCTCTCAGACTTATGAATCACCGCTCAGTAAATACTTACCTGTCCTTTGCAGTCTGTGTTTAGAAACTACGATCATGACCATGATGGATACATCTCCCAGGAGGACTTTGAAAGCATAGCGGCCAATTTTCCCTTCCTGGATTCCTTCTGTGTTCTGGACAAAGACCAGTAAGTTCTATTGCTGTTATTTTGTCTAAAGCAGATTATCTGAGCGGAGCAGGAAAACCTGTAAGTCACATTTTGACAGGCCTCATTCTGGTGCTTTCATGAGACTGCTCTGACTTTTCACTGATTTATTTCCTCCTTGTGTCAATGAGCACGAACACTTGGATGGAGTCACAGGGCAAGTTTATCCTAGTGTTAAACACGAGTGTCCATTTGCAAACGAACTCTGCACTTCTTCATTACTTCTGATCAGCTCACATCTCCAAAAGCCTCCAGAAAAAAGTAGAGGAGCGAGCCAGGCCTGGTTTCATGCCTGAAATCTCAGGACTTGGGAAGATGAGGCAGGAGGATGGCTAGATCAAGTCCTGCCTGGGCTACAGAATGAGAATTTAAGGCATCTCAGTGATATACTGACTCAGTATTTTTTTTAGAAGAGTGGTATGGATATAATTTAATGGTGCAGAACAGCTTAGCATGTGTGAAATCCTAGGTTCAACCCCCAGTACTGGGGGGTGAGTAGAAGAGAAATACAGTTCTATGAAGTCTTAAAGATGTCCCTTGCATCAGTGGAACTGGGGGCAATCTTAGAGCTCATTGTATGAGTGAAAATGTTTCTCAGATTATTACAATCTTTATTAAAGCAGGCAGTAGCCAAAAAGCATTCATTCTTTCTTTGATTAAGGTTGTCTTGACATTCAAAGAAAAAAATATGTTGTTCTTGGGCTTTAAATGATTCTTTAAAAATTTACTAGTTTAAAATTCTAAAACTCAGCTGGGTGTGGAAGTGCACACCAGTACTTGAAGGCTGCATGGGAGGAAGAGCCGTTCAAGGTCATCCTCGGCAACATATGGAGTTCTAGGTCAGCCTTCATTACATGAGAACCTGTCTCAAAAAAAACAACAAATAAGTAAAGCTGAAACTGAATTCAATATAATAACAATTTAGGGCTGGAGAGCTGGTTCAGCGGTTAAGGCACTTGCCTCCAGTGCCTAAGGCCCTGGGTTCAATTCCCTAGGACCCACATAAGCCAGACCCACAAGGTGGTGGCCCTGGTGCTCTCCCTCTCTCTCTCTCTCTCTCTCTCTCTCTCTCTCTCTCTCTCTTGCTGTCTCTCCCTCTCTGCTTGAAAATGAATAAATAAAATATTTTTTAAAAATAACAATTTAAAGTGATTGTTGAGAAAGCCTGACATAATAATTTAATTAAATTTTTTGAGGCAAAGTCTCACTATGTAGCAGAGACTGGCCTCAAACTTATGAAGTAGACCAGTTTGGTGTTGAACTTCTGACCTTCTAATCTCAGCCTCCCAACTGCTGGGATATCAGGCTAATTAATTTTTAGTTGTGTGAGATTAGTTCCCAATTTAAAAATCATCTCTAATGAAACACTGGATTCTTCTCTCACATTTTGTTGGCGTGAGAATTTTTTAAAAGATAAAATCTGTAAGCCATTCAACATACCTTGAAATGTAAACAACTTAGAAATCTTAACTTTGTCTCCATTATATACCCCAAATAAAGAATACTTTAAAAATAAATTAAATTATTAGAAACACACTTTCTTTGAAAGGTAAAATAAGTTACCTGCTGTCTATATCATCCCTCAGTTTGTTAACAATTGGTGACATGTAAATAGTCATGGATTTATAGTTTCTTTCCAGTCCTTTATTTTCTCTGCTGATTGTGGTTCTACAAAGCATCTCTTTCTCTCTCTCTCTCTCTCTCTCTCTCTCTCTCTCTCTCTCTCTCTCTTTCTCATATATCTAATTTCTCAGAGAACCTCCCAGCAGTCCCTAGTAGCTTCTCAAAGATCCATTTTTTTCCCACAAAGGATGGAAGGAGCCAGAGTAGACAGGCTATGAGTGTTCACACATGCAAATGGCCCAATGCATACACACACCATTTTCTGTTAACTGAAAAAGGTTGAGAATACCTGATGCCATCCTCTGAGATGTCCCCTCCTTTCAGATGTTACACAGACGTGAACATTTCTCATCGGTTTTGGTCAAGGCTTGGGAAGCGGTTGGTTAAAGTGTGGCATCTACTTAACAGCGATATGGTATTCAAAGACCCCTCCCTTCTTTGCTTCTCCTGACAGGGATGGCCTCATTAGTAAAGATGAAATGATGGCTTACTTCCTGAGAGCCAAATCCCAGCTACACTGTAAAATGGGACCAGGATTTGTTCATAACTTTCAGGAGATGACGTATCTCAAGCCAACCTTCTGCGAACACTGTGCGGGATTTGTAAGTCGGCTTTCCATTTCTTTCTTGCTTTTTAAAAATTCTTGCCCATAGTTGTTTTGTAGCATTCTGAAAAGATGGGGAAACGATAAATGAAATCTGATGGCTACCTGAAACCGAGGACCAAATAAAACCCCAGCGAGACCTGTGAGCTCACCTGCGCTCTAGGAACGCAGACCTGTGAGCTCAAGAGAGAGGGTGTGTCTTGGGGTGTCAGGAAAGAGTCGTGTATTCACTAGTATTCATAAGTGGCAACTGTCAAGAGGACCCATTATCCTAGCAAATTCCTTCCAGCAAAATAACCTTTATTAACACTAGACAGTAACAGCGTACTTCTGCAGACACTAACGTAGCTAACACTCACCATAAACCCAGGAGGTGGGTATTTTCCTCCCTCCATTTTGCCTATGGAGATTGTTTCAGTTACCTTCTTCTTGCTGGGATGAAATACCTGACAGAAATCAGTTTAAGGGAGGTTGGATTTATTTCAGCCGACAGTTCCAGATCACAGCCCATCATGGCGGGGAAGGTGTGCTGGCAGGAGCTTGAAGCATCTGGTCACAGCCAGTCCATAGGAAGGAAGCAGAGCAAGCCCCCACCTTTTTATACAGTCCAGGATCTGTCCACGGAATGGTGCTGCCCACGGTTAAGTCTCAGTTAGCCTAAGTAAAGTAATCCTTCACAGGTACGCACAGCAACTAATGTCATCTAGATAATCCCTTCTGGGAGATCCTAGGTCAAGTTGAAAATCATTGTCAACCATCCCAGGGATGGAGAGTGTAGAAAGAGCACCCCAGATCCCCCCTGGGGATTGTACAGTGATGACCAGAGCTTAGGCTCAAACACCAGTGCTCTGAGTCTGAATCCTGTGCCAGACCCACCCACGGCAGCATGAAGACGGTGAGCCTCGTTTCCTCACATTGGATAATCCTTTTGGAAGTGAGGTCAGCCTTTTGGCCCTCTCTTTAACAGTCCTGGGCTCTGAATGTCTCCCACGGATACTGATAAGTAAAAGAAAGGGAACGTGTGCATTTCAGGTGAGGGTCTGAGTGGGATGATGGCTTCCTTTTCTAGATGCCAGAGTTTAACTGTGTGAGTGATTTCCAGTCATGTCCCACATGCTGACCTGCTAAATTATATGCGGCCACTAAATCACACTTTTCCCTCCCCATGCTTGCAGAACTGGCTTTGCAGAGTCACTCTGAGACAGTTGTCACTTCCAAGATGGTCCACGGTGTTGACAGCAGCAGCAGGCATTCCTACCCAGCTCTGCTTCTTCATCCCAGGGAAGGAGAAGTCCTTCTTCGGTGGGGATCTCCACGGAGTCCATATTCCCAGACAAAAGGCATTTCCCTTTCCGTGTAGCTCTAGTCTCTCTATTCTGATAAGAAGGCATGGAGGTAGATAGGCCTGAAAATGCTGAAGGGAAAAGGGGCCGTGTGTGACCCTGGCCTGCCAAAGTTGATCCTTCACACCAAAGGCCAGGATGACTCATCTGAGAGGGTGAGGGTCCGAAGGCCCTTGTGACATCTCAAGGTGTTAAGGGTCATCCTCGGAGCTCCGCGCTCACACTATGCTCTCGATATGTCCACGATGAAGTAGACAGACGGCTCTTGACTTGGAGTCTAGAACCCAGGCTTTGAATCTCAGTTTTGCCCACTTGAAGTCCTATCATTGACGAAGTACCTGACTGTTAATTAAAATATATTATTTATTTATTTGCAAGAAGAGACATACAGACAGAGAGAGAGAGAGAGAGAGAGAGAGAGAGAGAGAGAGAGAGAGAGAAAGAACGGGCTCACCAGGGCCTCTAGCCACTGCAAACAAACTCTAGATGGATGTATGCACAGCTTTGTGCATCTGGGCCTATCTAGCTTATGTAGGTACTGGGGAATTGAGCCCGAGTTGTTAGGATTTGTAGGTAAGGCCTTAATAGCTGAGTCATCTCTCCAGCACGATGACTGTGTTTGAGGACCCGTTTTCCTCTGTGTGAAAGGTATTTATTATCCTACCTACCTACTGTGCTCGTCTAGTGATAGAATAGTATCAGACATTGCAACTCTGAAAGTCCTGGGAGGGATTCTCCAACAAGGAAAGAGGAAAAGCGTTTCCTTGACCCTTTCAGAGGATAACGGACATTAACTCATGTTTCATGTTCATAGTCCTTTTTATTTTTTAAAGCAAAATAACTTCATTGGTACAATTAAATTTGAAAAGAAATTATAAATATAATTCTATAAAGATGTGACCTTGACAGGAATTGTGAGGGAACACAAAGAACCATTTTCCAGTGCCAGGGTCCTCTGTTTTTAAAACTCTATTCCAAGGATAAGGAAGGTAGTGCATTTATTTCAAAATTAGGTTTCAAGAACTGAAAGAGTATTGGTAATCCCCATATTTTGTAGAAGAAGAAACTGAGACCTGGAGAAGTTAAGTGACTTCCCCCAAATCACACACGTCATCAGCAGCAGGCCAGGTCTATGAATTCTCTTTAACCCCCCCCAAAAAAAATTTCCCCAAATATTAAAGCAGCCCGTGTTCTCAGGTCAGTCTATGGGAAATGCTCCTGCATTCACTCAACGACCTTGCCTTCTGCTGTCCTTGGCTGGCACACTGACCACGTGCCTTTTTTCTGGCTATGTTCTCGCCTGGATGTCAAGTGAGCTCTGGCAAACCAAGGCAAGCAAGACTCTTGCTTGACTGTATCTTTTTCAGTGGCTCCTGCAGCTATGTTATTAATACACATCTGGGTAGTAGGCAGATAGATGACCTTTCTTTGGGAGGGAGCGTGGTCTCACTATACCATCCAGGATGGCATTGACCTTGAGACCCTTCTGCCTTAGCTTTCTGAATACTGAGATCAGAGGCATGTGCCACCACACCAGGCAAAGAGGTCCCTTCCTAAACCAGCTCCTTGCTGGCACTACCCTAGTGGTTTTTGCTCACACACAGAACACTCAGGAGCAGTGGCTTCCTGTGTTTCCTTCAGGGCTCAGATCCTCCTTTCCTGACTTACTAGCTGTGAGACCTCAGTAGGTAGTCTTCACATCTGGAAAAATGAGGGAAATATTGCCATTTATCCCAGAAGGAGAGCATCCAGTGAGTTAATGCACACCAAGAGCGTAAGTGTTAGCTGTCATTATTATTGTGATTACTACTAGAAAGCAGTCCAGGGAGAAAGACTGTCTCTACCACTCGCAAGTTTTTCACACTGGAATTTACAGATTATTTCCTGGATGATTACCTTCACCTTTTACAAACAAAAGTCAGCTAGAGCATCTTAGAGCTCCCCTTAGGGAGGGAGAGAATAGAACCCTCCTGACCGTTCACTTCCCTCTTCTGTCCTTCCCTTCTTAGTCATCCTGTGCTCTGCACCTGCTCAGTTAGTTATCAAGTAGCCCTCCCTGTCCCTGGGCTCTGCTCTGCTCAGGAGGCATTTGGGCATTTGTGTCTTAATAATGTGTCTGGAAGACCAAAGGACTTTGAAGGATCAAAGGAATCTCTAAGCTTTCCACTGAGGGAATTTCCTTGCCAGCAGGAGGGTAAGGGGCAGCCTTGCTGAGGCCACTGAGTCACTCTTTGGCTACTTTTCCTGTCAGGGCCTGATGCCCATCCTCAGGAACATTGTTTACCGTCATGCATTGTGAACAGTGTTCCCACTCGCCCCAGGAGGTCTCTGGTTTCCTTCTTTCAACATCTTTTAAGGGCACAGTCAGTACCTAAGCTAATCACTAAAAGGGTTGGTGGAGTTGGTCTACCTTGAGCTAAGCCCAATAAGTTACATGCTGGTGTCCCTGGCGCCAGTGCTGGAGTGCTGTGATGAGGCAGAAGAAGGACCACCTCCCTTGGTGTTTAGAAGTTGTCTGTCAGGAGGGCAAAAGGCCCACTACCAGGCTCATGCCTTGGCACAGCCCAGGGAAGCTTATTGAACTCTAAGCCCTGTGTCGTTTTTGCCAGGCCAAAGGACACAACTACAACAAAGATCTTAGCTTTATTTTTTGGTTTTGGAACCAGGCAACACATCATTCCACAAAAGAGAGTCAGCGTTCCAACGAGCTAAGTAGCAGAGACAGGAAGAGGAGAAGCTGAAGAAAGAAGGGATGGAGAAATGCAGACGGGTCCTTCCTGCCCTTGGGAGGCAGAGACAGGAAATAGATGAGCATGTATTTCAGGTGTGGTGGCTCCTGCACCTGTGGGGCCAAAGCAGGATAGTCTGGGGTGTAAAGTCCTTATTAAAAACATAAAAAATTAAAAGGAAAATAACTAAACACATGGTAATCTCAGTTTCCTTCAGGTTGCCTTTCTGTTTAAGGCAAGGGAACTTCTTATGATTTCAATTGAAACTGGCCTGCTTGGAGAAGTTGGCTATTTCTCATTTCTGCTCCTTTCTGGGAAGGTCAGATAAAAGCTTACTTACTATTAACTTTGTGATATGGAACATTGGCATGAGTGACTCCATTTTAATTTTTTCTCTGGTCTGTTGGGGCCTCGCATAGAAACTTAGTCCCCAACAATGGCCTCTGGTAATTTTTATTTAGCAGTCACATCCTCGTTAGTAACCCCTTGGAAGTCACCAGGTCTTTGGTTGGCAGAATCCAAGCCTCTTCAGTAGCTCCCACAACCCTGGAGGAGAGTGACTACATGGATAAACAAGATCATTTCCTCTCTGTGTTCTTCAGGGTACAAAAATGGCTCAGAAAAACAACCAGGCAAAAATCCAAATTAGTAAGCGCAATCCCCAGATCATTGTGTTTCCTGCAGGAACCAAGAGCTGCTGGTATCATGAGAGACAGAGACTCAGTGGTCATCTTTCCTGTCACTTTTGCTTGAGACTAAATCAAAATCTAACAGATATACCAACTGTCATTTTCCATCTCAGCACCATTTGGCAGAAGGGATGCAACCCTGTTATCCGGGCAGTCGGCATGGGCTGGGAGAAGGCTCTTCTCTCTGGCAGGAAGGGTGTCACAGCAGCTACATCCTGTTTGTGTGTCAGTCATCAGGCTTCCCAGGAATTCCTTCTCCCTGGCCTTGTTTTCCTTCCAGATTTCTCTTTGGTTCCTTGACATTCCCTTGTTTTTCGTTGCAGCTCTGGGGCATTATCAAGCAAGGATACAAATGCAAAGGTAAAGAAATGTTATCTTTTGTGAACCTTTTCAAAAATTTGGCATTTTGAGTAGGGATCAAATTTGTCTGGTTGTATCACAAAAGCTGTTAGTGTTGTTGAGAACTTGAGTATCCTGGGACCATGACACTCAAGAGTTTTGAAGAGAGTTGAAGAGTTTATGTCTGGGAAAGAGGCCCTGGGACATGAAAGAGGCAAAATGTGGATATTATAGCTTGCTACCAAAGAACCAATCTTATGAATCACGAAAAGGGATCTCATCTAGGGTCTCCTCTGACTCACTGTTAAAGTAAGGGTTGTGGGACTTCTGAAGAGAAACAGACCTAAATGACATGAGGTTTAGAACATTTTCCTTCAAGGAAATACACACACACACACACACACACACACACACACACACACACACACACACACACACCAACCCTGCTATACATAGACATTTCTTTTCATTCACATAGCTATTCCCTTCTGTACCAAATCACAGATCTTGATGAAAAAGAGGAGAAAATTATGTTATTTTTTTAAAAGTATTTTTATTTATTTGCAAGCAGAAGGAGAGAGAGAGAGAGAGAGAGAGAGAGAGAGAGAGAGAGAGAGAGAGAGAGAGAGAAAGAGAATGAGAATGGGCATGCCAGGGCCTCCAGCCACTGTAAACAAATTTTAGATGCATGTGCCACTTTGTGCATCTGGCTTTACATGGTTATTGGAGAATGAAACTCAGATCTTTAGGCTTTGCAGGCAAGAACCTCAACCTCTGAGCCATCTCTACAGCCCTTACAAGTTATTTTTATCTCTCCGTGAATTCATTGATATAGCTCTCTTGTTTCATTGAAATGTGTAAACCAAATAAATATGTATTTGAAAAGTGCAACATACATGGGTATGAAGCATTTAGGGGTGTGTTGCTGTTTGTATTCATGTCTATTAAATGTTACTGGTGTTTACAAAGTTGCTGAAGCTAGGATTGTTGCTCATGCCTTAGCTAAACTAAACCAGGCTAAGGTTGGAGAATTGCCACGAGTTAGAGGCCAGCCTGGCCTACAAAATGAGACCCTGCCTCAAAAAAAATCAATCAATCCAAGAAATGAAATGAAAGGAATATAAGAAAAAGAATTTGAATACTTTTAGTAGTGTATACTGGTTTTTTTTTAAGAATCTAATAATTCTCTTGAGAACTATTATAAATCTGGGGTGGGGGAAATGAGCTGGCTCATTGATAAAGTGCTTGCTGAGTCCAGATTTCCAGCACCCACATCAAAACCAGCACATGCATATGCCTGTAGCCCAGTGCTGGGGAGGCAGACACGGGATTCTTGGGGCTTCTAGCAGAATCAGAGAGCTCCAGGGTTAGTGAAGGACCTTTTCTCAAACAATAGCGTGTTGAGTGATTTAGAAAACCACCCAGTGTCAACCTCTGGCTCCCACACATGTGCACACATACACACACAGACACTACACACAATTGAAAAACAATACAACTAAAAGAAACATCTTGATCACAGATGAGTGTTTACTTCAGACCAATGCTGTCCACCCATGATGCCTTTGTTCTCCAGCCATCGTTCGGTATTTGGTCCTTCATGTGTATGAATAGGAAGCTTCCCTGCTTCTAAGTGGGAGTGGCTGTTTTGTGCTTCGAAGAGCCGCCCCAGGAGTGTCTCCCTGTTGCTTCTTTTGGGCTAACTTGGATTTTTGCTTTTGAGCAACAAAGACACTGTAATATTTTATCCTTTTGTGAATATCTTCGTACGTTTTCTCTTAATTTGCACATAGAGTACATGAAGTACTTAAAGCATACTGAACATGACAATAAGACAATATGAAACAAGACCACGGACAAGAAGGAGGGGAAATTGCTAGGAAGGTCCTCATTGATGGCAGGAGAGAAGTGTCTTCTTTGAAATGATATCTTTTCAATGAGTCAATGACCATAATAAATAGTTGTAAACTCTCTTCCAAAGTGGCCAGATTTTCAACTCAAGGAATGATAATTAACATTTCACTTCATTTCCATACGGGACATCTCACAGAAAGCTGCTGTCAGATATGGAACCTGTTCACCGAGTGAGTGAATGCCCACCTTGTTCTTTCTTTCTTGGAATGACAGGAAGTAGAAGACACAGGCATTTGTCCTGGAAAAGGTTGTGGGAAATGAAAAAAGGGAGAGGGCTGGAGAGATGAATCAGTGGTTAAGTGTGCTTCTGTGCAAGCAGGCAGGCCTGAAGGGGCCTGAAGCTGTCTGAGTTCGAATCTCCAGATCTCTCATAAACAGCTGGCTGTGGCCAAGTGCACCTGTAACCCCGATCCTGCAAAGGGGAACAGAGACCAGGGAATCACTCAGGCTCAAAAGAAAACCACAAGCTCCAGTATCAATAAGAAACTCCAACTCAAAATGAGAATGCGTGGATGAGCAATGGAGCTGAGCCCCACACTGCAGGCTAGCACATGCGAGCACATGGACACTGCAGGGGCATTACACGTGCTTACATCACACATATCACACACACACATTACATACAACCAAAAACACAAATAAATGAAATCAGGATAAAAATTTAGGTGAGTACGGGATGGAAGGACAAGACACCATAGATGACCAGAGGCCATAGCAGAGAGGCTAGAAGCTGAGACAGGGTCTTTGTATGGATCTGTCCAG
The DNA here is from genome assembly GCA_004024765.1 of Zapus hudsonius. Classification (NCBI taxonomy): domain Eukaryota; kingdom Metazoa; phylum Chordata; class Mammalia; order Rodentia; family Dipodidae; genus Zapus; species Zapus hudsonius. The sequence continues at coordinate 33,503 of PVHP010011809.1, forward strand.
GGCTGAGAAGAGAAACTAGCCCCGTGGTTTGCACTGGGTTTTGGTTTGAGCCAACACTGAACCTCGGTGCTGGACTATGTGCATGCGCTCTGTAGGTCCTTCAGTAACTGTAAAGAGATAAGCCAGGCTTTGGGAGATCTTTAGAAGCTGCAGGAAGTGAGAGGTCCATGGATCTTTCCAGACCTGCACACACTGTGAGCTTCAGCAGGACCCTGAGATTTATCCAAGAAACTGGGGTGGAGGGGTGCGGAGCCACTCTGGAAGCTCAGTCAGCACCACACACACATGCTTCCCACTCATTTTCTGTGGATCTTTGGATGTTTCAGACTGTGGAGCCAACTGTCACAAACAATGCAAAGATCTCCTGGTTCTGGCTTGCAGAAGATTTTCCCGGGCAGCCTCCTTGGGCAGTAGTCATGGGTCACTGCCTGGGAGCCCTGCCTTGCCCCCAGGTAATGCTCTCTGCTCTTCTCACTGCCATAATGTCTCTCTGGCCACCTCCCCACAGTGGGCCCTAGTTTACATTCTGGGTCTACATGGAGTCTGAGTGTGTGGTAGGGCTCAACCCACGGCTGCCTCTCACTTTTCTCTGCTTTGCAGTCTTGCTAACATGCAGCTAACCTACGGTCCTTGCATGTTAGACTCCTGCTTTTGGACTAATGTTGACACTTTGCTGCAGAACAGGCTGATGTCCAGCAACTGTAACTGTCTTCTTTTCCCTTTCAGCACAGGATGAGGTGTTCGAGTTTCCTGGGGTCACTGCTGAACACAGAGACCTGGACAGCAGAGCCATCACACTGGTTACAGGCTCTTCTCGCAAGATCTCTGTGAGGCTGCAGAGGGCCACCACCAGCCAGGCCACCCAGACTGAACCTGTTTGGTCAGATGCTGGCTGGGGGGACTCAGGGTCCCACACCTTCCCCAAAATGAAATCCAAGTTCCACGACAAAGCATCAAAGGACAAAGGTTTTGCCAAGTGGGAAAATGAGAAGCCCAGGGTGCAGGCTGGTGTGGATGTTGTAGACCGAGGCACCACGTTTGAACCTGACCAGGATGAAGATCAGGATGAGACTCGACAGGATGGTGAGGTCAGTACTGATCAAACCTCAGCTGAAATGAGGAGGAGGCTGAAGATGTTGAAGTGGGGATTTCAGTGGCCCTGGAAGGCAGCTTGCTGGTTTTGAAAGCAGTATGGCTGAGAGTTGTACTAGTTACTTTCTCATTGCTGGGACAAAATACCTGACCGGAAGCAGTTTATAAAAGAAGGGTTTATTTCAGCTTACAGTTTTGTAGGGAAGTTTCATCATGGTGGAGTGTCATAGGAGCAGGAAACTGACATCCCATCTTCATATGAACAGGGAGGAAGCAAAGAGAGCCAACTGGGTGTAACACCACCAGGCCCTCCCCAGCGACAGGCTTCCTTTAGTAAGGCTCTGCAACCTTCCCAAATAGCACAATCCAGCTGGGGATTAGGGATACAAGCACACAAGTCTTTGGGAGACATTTTACATTGAAACCAACACAGGAATCAAGATGTATCACTTTTAGTGTTGCTATTGTTTAGTGATGTGATCCTGGGAAGATGGTTTCTCCTCTTTGGATCATAATTTCATTGTGTATAAAACTGAATTGAATTCTACATCTTAGCGAGGTTGTTATGCCTGTGTTACACTGGTGGACATCCAGTCCCACATGGATAGGTTGATGATCCAGATGGCCCAGGCCAGGGAACAACTTGATACCTCTAATGAGTCAGCGGAGCCAAAGGCAGAGGGTGACAAGGAAGGACCCAGTGGTGCCAGTGAAGAAGACACAAGACGGCATGGAAAATCAGCCCTTTCCCGTGTGTGAGTTTCTGATGTCTGTGAAAGCTGCCCAGGAACAAACGTCCCCGGCAAGGACACATCTCTCCAAGGCACAACCAGTGTATGCTCATGACTGTGTGTCCTGCTGGTTCTCTTGTTGTGCTAGGTCAAGATCCACCTGGAGGGATCTTCAGGGAACCCCTCGATGGCTGCTTTGAACTTACTCAGGAAAGCCAACCGGTTAATAGTGCACAAGTCAACAGTATCCCTTCATTAAGGAAGAACGTGGAACAAAGTCAAAAGGAAGTCGGAGTGTTTTGCCTACTGGCAAGCATAAAGCCTATTTGTTCATACGGAAGCATAAAGCAAACGGGCTGAACTGACTCATGCAGACAATATCTTACGTCAAGTTCCACCTTTGTGAAATGGATTTGAATGAGAAAAATAAAAAGGATGGGCCTAAGAATGTTTTCTGTTACAGTAGATTGCATCTCAGTGGTGGCCACTGAATTCCTAAATTAAAGGGCAGGTCAAGTTTATTTCTTGGCAATAAGAACATAAGTTTTAAAATTCTTCTTTGTTTTCCAGTATCTTCTACTAAGTTAAATCTAATGAACAAATATTTATCATAGAAGGGTTAGAAAATAAAATTTCCATTTGTGAATATGAGTAGCATTCATATAGTCAAACATATACACACAACTATATGTTTTTTTTACAAAATTTCTTAGTGCACCTATACACAAAGCTATACATGGGGAACATATATGAATATGAGTAGCATTCATATAGTCAAATATATACACACAACTATATATTTTTTTAAATATAAATTTATTGTCCATAATGAGTTACATTATTTAGTGGGCAAACCATGAGTTGTTATCCCAACTTCCCCAAATTCCCCCCTCCCCATCCCTGATCAGTTGGATATTCTCCTCCGTGGGCTGTCTGTATTAGTCCTTGTGGCAAGGGATCCTGGATATCCTAGTACTCAGCCTTTTTACAAAATTTCTCAGTGTACCTATACACAAAGCGATACAGTGGATTTATAAGTGGGGAACATTTTAACAAGGAGCTTTCTCTGGGAGACACCGCAGAGAGCTCATTGGGCTCCATATGAGTGTGAGCTTTTCATGAATTGTATGGACTATAGGAACTTATTGTTCAGTTGCTTTTTGTGAGATGAGGTTTCCCTGTGCTGCCCCAGGGTGGCCTTGAACTCATGGGCCAAAGGATCTTCCTGTCTCTGCTTCCTGAGCTCATGTCTCCATATGCGATCTTTTAATTTTCTCTACATTTGAGACTCCAAGGTTATGATCATCTGGGGGCCTTCCCTCACAATCATGAAAAACCGCTTTCTAAGGAGCACTCTTCTTTTGTTAAATGCAACCCAGCCATATCTGTTGCTGGGATAACTGACAAGAAGCAACTTGAGGAAGGGTTTGGCTTCCAGTTGGAGGTTAGCCCATTGTGGTGGGGACGGCATGGTGGCAGGAGCTTGAGGCAGCTGTTATATTCAGTCCATAGTGAGGAAGCAGAGAGTAATGAATGCTGGTGCTCTGCCAGCTCCCCAGGATGCCCAGCCCATGGAATGGCAATGTCCATACTAAGGAGCAGTCTTCATACCTCAGATAACCTGGTATAGAAAATTCCCTCACAGACATGCCCAGAGATTTGCTTCTGTGGTGATTGGAAATCTTGTCAAGTTGACTCAGATTAATGTTCACATCAGACATATAACAGGTTCTGATTTGTTTTGCAGGATGGCTGACTTCAGGCTGCGGGAACTGAAGGCTTTGGGATGGGACAAGGGGAGAAGCTCTGAGGTGCACTCCTTACTCAGGAAGTTCTCTGCAAAGAGATCTGGATACTCACTGCCTTACGCTGCATGGACTCTCCGTGGATTGTGCGACAGCGGGTTTACCTGACTATAAACTATTTATTTTCTCCTCCCCTGCCCCCAGAGACGATTATGGAGTCCCTAGTTCCCCACTCATCTTTCTCTGGAGCCACTGACGTACGGTGGAACAAAATCTTCTATGCATGTACTTGATATCCATTCTCTACACTTGGACTTGGCTTTTTTTGGTGAGAATTATTAACATTTTTATAAATTCTTGTGTTATAAGGACTTGATTGCAAGCTCTTTCTGTGTGCTTCTCAGAAGGGACCAGGACTTGATATTTTCTGGAGGGTCCAGGAAGCTCTTCAGACCCTGAAAGGCTAAGATTCTTAGCCTGATGATTGGCTGCAGGAGAAGATGTGCACATTGTTCCTATCACAAAGTTGCTGTATGTGCGTCATAAGTCCTACTCAAATATATCACCCAAGTCTTACAGATTCTGAATCTCTATGGGGCTATGACTTAGCCTTGAAAGTGCTCCTAATATTCATAATAGCCATGGCAGAAAAGTATACTGATCCAGCTAACTGGGTTTGCCAATTTTGCTTAAGAGTCCTGAAACAGAAATAAAAATCAAGAAATCAATTCAAATTTTGAGAGATTAAAATTTATGGGGCTCTAGAGATGGCTCACTGGCTAAAGACACTTGCTTGCAAAGCCTGATGGCCTGGATTCCATTCCCTAGTTCCCATGTAAAGCTAGATGCATGAAATAGTACGTGTCTGGAGTTTGCACACAGTGGCAGGAGGCCCTGGTGCACTCATACTCACTCTCTCTGTCTGCCTCTCTCTCTCTCTCTCTCAAATAAGTAAATAAAATAATAAAAAAATTAGCAGAAAGACCATTGAGCTATTGGGTGAAATGTAAAACAACCACTTTTTAAAAGCCCAAAGTAATCTTAAGAATTTTATTTGCTTTAAGACTGCTTTTGTTGTAGAAGAAAACCTTTTGTGGTCTTTGTAATACATTGTCCATAACTAAAGAATATTATGAAAGAAAATCATCATGAATCAACTTTAATATTTCCTTTATACTTTAAAAATATTAATAATTTAAATATCTTCCTTTGATGCAAAATAATTAGATGTGGGTCTATGTCTTAATTGTTGAAAGGAATGAGCACTTCATTCAAGGTGTGTAAAAATACAGCTGGGACCAGGCATGGTGCTGAGTGCCTGTAGTCCCTACTCAGGACACAGATAGGAGGGCCACAAGTATGAGTCCAGCCTGGGCTACGTAGCAAGATCCTGTCTTAAAAAATTAAACACATATTAAGCTGGGTGTAGTGGCACACACCTTTAATCCCAGCACTTGGGAAGCAGAGGTAGGAGAACTGCTGTGAGTTGAAGGCCAGTCTGGGACTACAGAGGACGTTCCAGGTCAGCTTTGATTAGAGCAAGACCCTACCTTGAAAAAAAAAAACAAAGAAACACATATTAAAAATAAACTAAAATAGAGATGGGACTGAGCCTGTGGGTGAGGAGAATGGTGCACTCACTGCCTGTGAGCAGTCGAAAGGGTTTTCCATAGAGGCACACTGGGCTGATGTATGTTCCCTCCTCTGAAAGCCTCTCTTCTCTCTTTTCTTCCTGAAAGGCACTGACAAGGGCTGGGCTCAGGAAACTTGTGGAGCATCTGTTCTGCACAGGTCCTTGGTTGGACACCATGGGCTCTTGGTAACAGAGGACATTTTAGGCAAAGTGGTTCCAGGGTCTTAAAACATGATTCCAACTTTCCTAGAGCTGGTTTAATGTACCCAGGAGATTCACGAATAAGATGTCTGATTCCAATTGGAAATCCTGCATATGGAGTGATTCGTTGAGCAAGCTGTGAATAAATGAGCTATTAAGAGAACAGAAGGTAAACAGCCACACTCTGGTGTTGGCTCCATGTATATACACTACCTGCTACTGAATCACAAAACTCACAAACAGGAAATGGCAACTTAAGTAAAAGAAACCATTCTTGTGTTTAAAAAAATGAAAAACATTTAGAAGCCTTGTTAGTAAATGTTGAACTACTGTTTTTTAATTCCTTCTCAAAAGAATTATTTCATTTGTCATCTGGTTTGAATATTTATTAGCTTTCATATATAGAAGAGTTTTGTATTTCTAGTTTTTCGGGGACAAGGGAACGAAATGTATGGTCTGTGAAAAATAAACACAAGCAAAAAAAATCTGTACATAAATTATGTGTATGTTTGTGCATTGAGTGACATGCAAACATGAAATTCAGTGTCGAAAGCTATTTTAAGAAGAGTATAGAGCTAAAAGGTAAGATCCTATTGCTGAAGACACCACAACCTGTGAGCACAGGTCATTGAGAGACCATAATGGAACAGAGAAGAAAACCAGTTCCCTTCTACCAGCCCTCTGAGTGCTGGAAAGCTATGGATATGCTGGGGGATAATGGTTCCAACAGCGTGAATAAGCTGGGGATCCTGCAAGCACAAAATCAATCAGCTGAACAAGTTTACCTGTGCAACAGTGGCACACGGGCTATGTGGGTAACCACCTGTTCTCAGATTGGACATGAGACCCGTTCAGTCAGGAAGAACTCATACCTGGTACTGGGAACCAAGCCCAGTTGCCAAGGATAGGAAACTGATAGACTCCACAGAGACCCTCCACTGCTCTTTGGCTAAGAAGAGTGAATCTACCCATCAATCAGTCTCTCAAATAGCTATGCTTCTCCCCTTTAATCCAAGCTGCTCTCACTATTGCTGGGAGAATCTGTTTTCTCTTACAGAGGACAATGAATACTGGGAAGATCCAGGATACATCAATATGACCAAGAAAGGAAAGCTGGCTGCCTATCACATGACAGGGCACCTCTACCACATCTTCCAGGGCCCCCGTGTTACTTCAGAGGAAGTGGTGACAAGAGTACTGCTCTCACTGCTAGCCTGACAGCCAGCTCCAGGGAGCAAGTTTCTTTCTTTCTTCCATTCTTTCTTTTTTAAAAGTCTTATCCTGCGGGCAAGTGATTTATTAGCAAATAAAAGAAATGCATTTACTGGTCCTGGGCTCCCTGTTCCGGTGATTCATCACCTTCATTCTCACTGACATCTTGCTCTAGGCATTGGCTCCAAGAAGTTGAATTCTATCAGTATGTCCCTCTTCATCATTCTCTTCTTCCTCTTCTGAAAAATCAAGGTTTTTGGCTAGCAATGGATGCCACTGAAGACACTCTCATTTCTGTCGCTGTCTAGCCCCTTCTGCTGAATAATCTTTATTCCTCCACTGCCTTTCACCAGTGACCAGTCAAGACGTCATTGTGATGTCATTGGAACATCACAATGCCTGGCATCTGTGATGCAGCAAGATTAGACTTGAGGGGAAGCTCCACGATGGCAGGGGAAACATGGCATGAGCAGAGGCTAGACATCACCTCCTGGCCAGCATCAGGTAGACACCAAAGTAGGAGACTATGCCCCCTCCTTTTTTTAAAATAAAATATTTGTTTGGAAAGGGAGTCCTTGAACCTCTCAAGAGGTCATTCTATCTCAGCCTTCCAAGTAGCTGAGTCTAAGGTACTGGGTGTAACTTACTTTTAAATGATCCAGTATTTTCTTTTGTTGAAGTTTCTATTTGTGTAGTGTGATAAACTATATGACAAGCTATTAAAATCTGAAACTTTAAAAATCTCTTCTTTAGTTTTCTAGCTCTAAAAGTTTCAGGAAAAAGAAACATTCTTCTCTTGCTAGAAATCACTTTAAAAAACAGCAACAATAACCAACAGTTTTGGTTTGTAGAGTAACAAGGAGAGATATGAAATCCTGTACCCAGAAGAGGAAAGACTGAACAGATCAAAGTGGCCAGAGGAAGAGGTGGAGAGAAGTCACTGTGGGAGAGAGGGATTCAGAGATGTATTTTTTAACAAACCAACAAACAGAACATGCAAAAGAGGCATACATTCTTAATCCTTTGTCTCAAAAGGAACAGGGTTACCTCAGACTATAGCTGATTTCCTGGATCTGGTTTAGTTCTGAGAAGCAGAAGTGAACACTGTTTCCGAGAAATAATCTATGTGTAAGACAGTGGAGTGATCCAGTATTTAAGATTAAAATAGTCCTATACTTGTGAGTCCCCACCAAGATGTAAGCCTAACTGAACTTATGCTCAAAACCCAGGATCAAGGATTGATGGCATAACACAGTGACAGAGCATACATGGGGCCCTGGGCTCGATCCCAAGCACCTCAAAAACAACCAACAGCCAAAACTGTAGGATCGTTAGAAAAGTTCAGCTGTCCTGGACACTATGATGGCTCTATGTGAATTTCACACAGATTTTAGATTACAGCTTAAAATTAGAACAATCAGAACAACAAGAACCCAAGGCATACTGGAAGTCATGTGTAGGGGACAGACAAACAGTACCAGATGTCTCATTACAAAACAAACTGCTACAGAACATATGCCAATTGTTTCTCAAAGAATTTCTCCAAGAATTAGCTACTGAATGAATTCTTGATCCATAGACATCATGATAATGATAAAGGTTTATTGTTTTAATGTACTAAGTTTCTGGATATTTTGTTATACAGTACAAAAGGAATACAGTGTCCTAATGTAAATTACACCATATCCTTTGGAATTATCCTTTCTACTAGGTAGAAAACCATGCATCTCTGACAGACAAAAATCACTTGTGAGCGATTAAAGGTGCTTGTTTGCAAATCTTTCTCTCCCTTCTTTCTGCCTGCAAATAATTAAAAATATTTGCATAAGTTTTCTTCAGACTAGTATCTCAGCCCTTATTTACAGTAAATGGCAAGTCAAGCAAAAATTATATTCCTTTAGAGGATGGATTTTGTGACTAGATAAATCTTTGCTGAGAAGAGGGTTGGGGGATGTCCGTGCACCCTAGTTTCTGCCCACCTGATTGATACTAGTACTCCCTTTCCCTGCTCAAGTTGTGATAACCAAGATGTCTCAGACATTTCCCAATGTCCTGAGGTATCAAAATTGCCCCTCGCTGAGAGAGACCCCCTGTCCAGGTATAGACTAACCTGGAGGTTTGTTCAAACACAGATGACGGGACCCTTCCACCAGGGTGTTTGATGTTGTGGGTCTCGGCAATGCCTGAGAACCTGCATTTTAAATCCCAGGGTTGTTGGCACTGGTGCAGTCATAAAGGAGAAGACTGTTTTTTAAAAAAAGTGATACTGGCCTATCTCACCAAAAGCTAAGAGAAAAGGGAGACAAAGAATTTAGAATATTTATGAATTGTATTAACACAGAGCTGATTTATTTAATAAAGAGCTACCGATACCTATGAAATTCAACATCTTCTGAAAACCTAATCAAAAGCCTATGGCTGGGGAGGCCATAAACCCTAGGGGGAAACTACTGTTGTCTGGCTACATGGAGATATTATGACCACCAAACTGCTCTTTAAATACTTGTATTTATGCCAATAGATTAATGCCACTCCTGGTTAAAGAAGCTTCTCTCTTCAGATGCCCGTGTCAACTCAGGTCACTCAAAATTCATCAAAGTGCTGAGAAGAAGGGACAGTGAAGTGGTCAGTACTGAGACATCTCTCAGACCCTCCAAAGCTCAGGGACCATTGCAGAAGAGGTGGCAGAAAGGATGTAAGAGCCAAAGGAAGGGGACGAGTGTTTCCAATACTGTCCTCCAGACACAAAGTGGCCTGAATATGTATGTCCTCACATCTGATGCTACCTACTTAAGACCTGCATAATAGGAGAGAAAAATGAGAACCCACAAACAGAAGAGAGACTCGTCGGAAAGAAGGAATTCAGTGGAGGAGACTTCAGAAGTAGAGCCTTGGATGGTGGAATTATAATCATGGGATATTGTCTATATTTATGGAAGTTGTCAATAGAATGTTTAAAAAGGAATTCAGTATCTTGATTTCAAATGGGTAAAAAAATAAGCAATTCACATAAAAGAACCAAGAAAATTCACATCAAAAGAAATCCATGAGACTGATGAAAACTATTTACTAATTCATTAAAAAAGAGATGTTGGGTCTTGGAATGTAAGGTAGCTCTGAGGGTATAGTACTTGCTTAGCATGTGCAGGGTTCTGGGTTCAAAGTCAAGTACTGCTGTCCTTCCCTCCACTAGTAAAAGAAACCAGACAATTTAAATCTACACTTTCATAACAGTGTCATGCATCACTCAAAAATTTTGGGTACTCTTGGTTGGTTGCCCAGTGGTAGAACAATAATTATCTAGCTTGGAAGCGTCCCTAGGTAGGTTTGCTGCTCAGGACTGAATAAAAATTGAATACTGTTAGTAGAGGAATGAGAATCACTCTATCCAAACATCACTATTGGAATATAAATTTCTGTATCTTCCATGAAGATGATTCTGGCAACGCTTATCAAAATAAGAGGTCAACCAACCAGACAACCTTCCTTTTTCTCTTTTCTAATTTTCATTGGGAACTTAATAGATGAACCTGCTGCAAACTGCTGTATTCCCATCAGACTCTCTTGTCCCTCTCCCCTGGCCCCATTCCAGAGGGCTCCCCTCAGTGAGGTGAATGATACTCACTGTGGGGTCATGAATGCACCAGTAGATGCCTCTGGGGAGGAAGTGCCTCACAACACAGTATACTTTCCCCCATTCTGTGGCTCTTACACTCTTTCTGTCCCCTCTTCCACAATATTCCCAAACCTTAGAGGGTGTGGTGGAAGTCTCCTTTAGTGATGAGCTCTCAGAAGCCTCTTGGTTTCTGCTTTGATGACTGTTGAGTCTCCCCAGGGTCTACCACCCCCCTTCCCCCAGGGGTCCTCTGGCTAGCACTGAGAGCAGTGCTCATATTTAGTCTGCCATTTCCTCTGTAATGTTTTCTGGGCGCTGGTGAGTGTGATAGAGATGACTCACCACTTAATAGGCACTCTGCTTTTTCTTGTCATTTTGATGGGTTTTGCCATCTGTAAAAACAGGTTTTCTAAGGAACAGAGAGCAGCCTTATCAAAGGGGAAAAGCATTTATTTAGAAGGCTTTTTGATGAACATAACCTCTCCATTTAGCCAAAGAATGGATGCTTCCCTCTAGGGTCTATGACTTTCCAAGCCCTAGGCTTCCAATGGAGCAAGCTGGCTTCCAGCTCAGCTCCATCATCATATTCTGTGTCCTTCAACTAGTCGGAGGTTCTTCAGCAAAAGGCTCTTACCATCTAGTGCTGGTGGGTATCCAAGTGCTCTGGCAATGGCCTGCATTGTTTTGCGGGGATCATGGGCCTCCTTGACCAACTGTGTGTTGGGGTGTGTGTGACTCAATTCTGGCCCTGGGACTTAGCAGCAACAGCGTATGTCGACCTTACCAGGATACTTCCACCCAAACTTTTACCCCCCCGCTTTTCCTTCCTTTCCTCTCTTTTTAATTTTTTTTTCTTTTGGAATTAATGAGTTTGAGGAGAAATCACGATTTGTGGAGTTTATTTAAAGGGAATTGGGATCTGGAAAGGAAGACGGAAATATTTTCATGTGGAAAATATATTTCAGAAAAGTGGAAGTTAGGGAGAAACTGGGGCTTAGAAAGTGAAGTTCAAAAGGGGTTGTGAACACGTGACAGCACCCATGTGGCAGATCCGGTGTGGGAGTCTGCACGTGGTAAATTCAGGGACTGTGGACAGAGAGAGCAGGGAGATTAGGATTAGAGAGGGGAACACACTTGGCATCGGCCTCCTGCTTTCTCAAGGGGGGAAGTGGGAAAAAGGAGAGCCCACATGTCAGATCCCAAGCGTGAATCCACACATGGTAAATTAGAGAACATCAGAAAACAGAGCAGAGACTAGAATTAAAGAAACATTGAAAGACAGGGTTAGGTCTCCCTTCCCCACCTGGCAAGGTGTCTGAGTGGGGCTGGGAACCGAGACTCTCGTGGGGAAGTTCAGACCACACCAGACGAGAAGATCTCAGGAAATGGAAAAGATCTCA
>PVHP010011810.1:0-35118 GCA_004024765.1 Zapus hudsonius
TGTGTGTTCTCATTGAATCTGCTCCCACCTTCCTTAGAGTCCCACAGCTTGTCCGTAATCCAGCTGTGCAGATGATGGCAAACCCTCAGCCCCCTTCCCTCGAGCTGCAGCCCTTAGGTAGAAACTAGGCCTCCCCCTCCTCACCCTTAGGTGGAAGCTTCCTACCTCCCTCCTCCTCTCATCCCCTGTGACTTGTCTGCAGCCACCTCGGCTCCTTTCCTTGCTTCACTGCCCAAGCAGCTCATCGTTGCCCTGTCCCTCAGGCTCCAGAGCCTTCCACGTCTTTGCTGCTTGGCTTGTTTCACCCTCTGAAACAACATTGTTGAAACCTCCCACATCTGCCTGCCTTCTTGTAACTGGTTCTTCCCCTACCTTCACCTCTGGCTGACCCCTCTGCCGTTGCCACCACCATGAGGAGCTCCTATCATCCCCTGGATGGTGAATACCTCTTAGCTCCGAGTTACATCAGAGTAGCTGCTCCTATCCTGTGTGGACACTAAGACATCCAAGGTCATGTTAAAGACCTCCCCTCAGCCCTCACTCAAGCTTCCTCCAAATTTAATCACATCCTTCACCCAGAACATTCTCTATTCCCGAAGCTACCCTCTGTGTTTCTCCTCCCAGAGCCCACTGATAAGGCTTCTGCCATTCCCTGTATTTTGCTTGTCCCTTATAAGAGAGATAACACACAAGGCTCAGCTCAAGTGCCGCCTCCTCCTCCATGAGGCCCTCCCAGAATCCCAGCCATCAGAATCACAAACCAATACTTCGCTTGGAACTCTGCATGAAGCCACAGACTTCCTGCATGAGTCATGTCTGCCCACCCCATCCAGACTCTAATTTTAGGACAGGGACCCTCTCTTACTCATCTTCGCTTCCTTTGCACCTGACTGGTTGCTTAGAACATGAAAGGTACTAAAATAACGTTGTTGGGTTGGCTAAATGGTGGGTACTTATGGTTTGATTGGGTTGCCAGGCACTCGGCTCACTTAGAAGATGAAAAATTGTGTTGTTAAGAAAGATGATGTTTCAGATTCATAGTCCCCCAGGGAAGGAACAATGACCTGGCAATTTTCCTCTCCAGTCCTGAGGCCTTCAGTGCACAAAGAACACATCCGCTGTACATGTGACTCCCATCTGTCACTGTGCCTCTGTATGGTGGCTGCCATCCTAAGCAGTCTTTGCCTGTGGTTTGGAGTGAGTATACTTTCTACTAGAACCTTGGGATCTTACACACACACACACACACACACACACACACACACACACACACACACACACGTGCACACACACACACACAGGGACCTTTTTATTTATATAGTTAATTTTTCCCTCTTTAGAGAAAAAAAGCATAGTTTGACCTACTTATATACATAATTACTAAGAAATAATCTAATTTGGGCCAATGCTCATCTTTTTTCCTGGTCCCAATTTCCCTTTCCTTGTCGATGACACCTTCAGATTAAAAGCCTCAGGCAGTTGTACCATCCTTCTACTTTCTTCCCCCATACCTATCTGTCAGTTGGTTCTTAAGAATATTTCTACAATCATCCCTTTCTTTCCATTTTAAAGTTGCCACCATTATGTCCTAGGTCTTCATCATCTCCTACTTGGGGGATAGTCCTTAGGGAATGTTTGAAAAAGTCATGGTCCAAACTTCTTACTTTAGAGCAAGGGAATCTGACCTGGAAGTGGACTAACTGCTCAGTGTCACATTGAATGACTATGTCCCTGCCATGTGCATTCCCAGAACCTGGCAATGTGACACAAAAATACACTGAAGACGCTTACTGGACAGAACTAGCTTCTGTTAAGGGTCTAGGACTTTTTCCATCTGCCAATACTGGGCTGCCTGGCCTATCTCCAGCCTCTGCCTCCCTTTCCATCTGAACTATTCTCAACATGTGGCCAGTGTGTCCCTTGGCAGGCTATCCTCCTGCCTCAGAACTTAACATGGGTGCCTACTACTGGTAGTAGAACATACTGCCCCTTTACAGATTAGATGGGCATCAATTTATTCCAGATTTTAAAAAAAGACATTGAGTGGTATATATGTTTGCGAGTGACAGAAAGAAGAGAATGGGCTTGACCATCCTAAATTCTTCCAAATCCAGAGGACCTCCTGGCAAGAATCCTGGGCCAAGAAATAATGGGTTGCATAGCCAAAAAGGAGAAGGGATGGCAGGTGTAGGAAGGCAGAAGGCCTTCACCTTGTCTAGGAAGCAGAGGCAAGAGTTGGGACCTGTCCCAGAGGCAGTGCCCTTGGATTAAGAGATCCTCACAGGTGAGGTTGGACATGCACAGCTCTCAGAATGGAGACCGGCACTATGACACAGATGGAAACTGCTGAGTGCTTCTTCCATGGAGTCCAGAGCTGTGGTACTGAAGGGAGGATTACCTCTAAGTGTTTGGTGGGACAGCCAAAGCAAGACAGTTTAAGAGGTGACTCCTCTCTCTCTCTCTCTCCCTCTCTCTCTCTTATTCTCTCTCTTTCTCTTATTCTCTCTCTCTCTGCTGGTTTCTTAAAGCTGCCATAATATGGAGTTGTGGTGGGTAGCTCAGAAACTGCCATCTGTTTTTTCACAGTCTTGAAGGCTGTAACTCTGAGGTCAAGATGGTGGCCAGACTGGGTTCTCCCGAGGCCTCACTGTGTGGCCTGTAGTGGCCATCTTCCTGTGTCTTCACAAAGTGTTCCTTATGTACCTGCTCATGTCTAAATTTCTTCTTCTCATGAGGGCACCAGTATTATTGAGTTATTGCCTGCCCCAATGACCCCATTTTAACTTAATTATCTCTTTAAAAGTCCTGTCTCCAAGCATGGTCATGCTGTGACTTTTAGGTCTTCAACATATAAATCAGCCCATAACGTCCTCTCAGAAGACAGAGGCTAGGGTGGAATGAACATAGGGCAGGGGATACAAAGGGCCTAACTGGCTTTTCCCTGACATATGTCCTTGGAGGGGATTGATGAATGCTAATGGTCCCAACTAAAGGACTTTCAGAGGGTCCTACTTCCAGGGCTGTGGTAGCAGCAGACAAGTTCTGGGCATTCAGTGTTTTCATTGCTGTCCTTAAAAGGAAACTCTCAAAAAAACAAGAAACCCCAAAAAAATCCAGCAAAGATAGAGATATCCAAAGGTCTACCTGGGCAGAAGCAAGATATGGGATTCATCTAGTTGACTGGCAAATGGGCTGAGGACTCAAGGCATCAGGAGGTTCTCAAAGCCAGATAAGCAGCTCATCCAGAAGTCTCCAGAGCATGGGAAGTAGAGAAAGCAGCGGGGCAGTTGGCCCTGGGAGCAGAGTGGTCATGACCTTGCTAAATTATGCCCTTTGGCCTGCCACTGTTTGTCCTGCCCACTTTGCCTCTAGGCTTGGCCCTGTCATTTGCTTTGTTCTGTTGTTTTTTCAAGGTAGGTTCTGGTTCTAGCTCAGGCTGACCTGGAAATCATTATGTAGTCTCAAGGTGGCCTCTGCCTCCCGAGTGCCACCACACCTGGCTCCTGTCCTTTGCTTTGGCCAATGAGAGAAAGCAAACATGTTTGCAAAGAGACCATTACAAAATACCTATGTGCTGAGGCTGGAGAGATAGCTTAATGGTTAAAGGCATTTGCTTGCAAAGCCTGATGGCCCAGGTTCAACTCCCCAGTACCCATGTAAAGCCAGATGCACTAAGTGGCACATATATCTAGACTTTCTCTGCAGTGGCAGAAGGCCCTGGCAGCCCATTTGCATTCTCTCTCTTTGCTTTTATCTCTCTGTCTCTCTCTGTCTATCTCTATTTCAAATAAATAAATAAAAACACATTTAAGGGAGATGGAGAGATGGCTCAGTGATTAAGGCACTTGCCTGCAAAACAGAAGGACCTGAGTTCAATACCCCAGTATCCATGTAAAGCCAGATGCACAAGGTGGCACATGTATCTGGAATTCATTTGCAGTGGCTGGAGGCCCTGGTGTGCTCATTTCCTCTCTCTCAAATTATTAAATTAAATTTAAAAATATATTTTAAAAAACCTATGTGCTGCCATTCCTTGTATACTTGGGTTTCACCAGGCTATGAGAGTGCACCTGGGCTGGACAGGCTTACATTGACTCATTTATCTCATTCATCCCAGTCAGCCAAACCATCCAGTCGCTATCCTAATCCAGCCAACAACAAACCAATCTTCCGAAAATAGTGCAGGAAGTTCAGCTACTGCAGAACACCCTCCAGGTGAGTCCTGCCTCAATCACTGACCCACAACAAGGTAATCAACTGCTTACTGTTTGAAGCCTTGGAGGATTGGAACAGCTTGTTAGGCAGCATTACTGTGGTGATAGAAAATTGGTGTGAGGCATGAAGCGAGACAGGCAGAATCCAAGCACCGTTCAACAGTGACCCAGAAATGCTGGGATCCAGGGAGTCTGAGATGAAGACCCTGGTGGGAGACTGGCAGTCGGATCAATAGCAAGACTCCAACCCTGCCATGGAGTCAGTGTCCTCCTTGCCTCGTATTTCCAGCCCTTCCTAAGCCCGTCCTTCACTGCAGCTCCAGTTATGTGTGCACCTGCCTACCTCTGGCACTAGATGTTATACGCCTTAGCTTATCCATCACTGTCTTGCTTCTCCCCATCTCCCATGGGGCCAAGAGACATAGAGGACTGACAGCCAGAAGCTTAGGGTCTAGTTCTGCTCTGCCAATGCTGAATGACCTTGGGCAGGTCCCTCCCCACCCCAAAGCTCAGTTTCATTGTCAGTGGAACAAGAGGTGGGAACAGATGACATGTAGGTCACACCAAACCCCACAGTGGTCCTAGTCCTTGGGTCCTTCACCTTCCTTTCTCTGGCCCTTGTCCTTGCCTTCTAGTCTGTATGCAGTTAGCTCCAGCTACCCAAGGAACAGGGCATTAAAAACCTATGCGTTTCTGGTGTCATCTATTATCAGCTTCCCTTCATCATCTATTAGGAAGGAACATTCCCCCTTATCTTTCTCTTGTTCCTAGTGTATTTTAAAGAATGTTTTTCTATTTCCTTTTATGTGTTTTGCAGGTTGCATCTCATTTCTTTCTTTGATTTTTCTCTTCTCATGCCTATAAATTCTGGCTATTTCTTTGTTCTTTTCTTGGGTAATAGGGCCAAGCTTCCTGTTTTTGCCTTTCCAACTGGCAGAACTGTTCCCTCTGCAGCTTTTTGTCTGGCCAATGAGATTTGTCCTTTATCACTTAACCAATCTTCTTTTATGGTGGAATTCTTTTCAGAGCCCTTTAATTAATCTGTACTCTGGAGATCTGGTTGAGAGTCACAACACTGCAACTTAACTAAGGGAGTGACCTTGGAAAGGTCATTTAGCATACTAACATCTCAGTTTCCTCACCTGTAAAACAGGGAAGTAACACCTGCCTACCTGCAGGGATATTCTGCAGCTCTGGGGGGGGGCAGTCAGCCTTTAGTAAATGTCTAAGAACTGGATAAAGAGAGGGGGCAACACTTCTTGTGACTATATGTGGTCTTCTACCTTATAAAGGAGAGCTCTGCAGTGACCTCTGTAGACCAAAACTGCTTTATTGTCCCTCAAAGTCCACTTGGCAGGGCCACTTGCCTTGTCTGTGCCTTCCTTCCCACAGCCTCCCTGCTTCCCTTCAGAAAATGAAAACCATGTGAGGAGCCTCTGACCTGACTGTGTTTCCATTGGTCATTTGTTGGTGCTTTTGTCCACTTTGATTCCTTGATGTCTTTCTCCCAGTTTTCAGGGAGCTCCTCCCTCACCTCAGGGGATGCCATTTGAGTACTGTGCCCATGCCCTGTGTGCCTTCCCTTCCCCACAGGTGAAGATGACTAGCCTATGCAGGGCCAATCAGAACCTCAACCATGATCGATGTGTAGAAATGGAGGAGAGAAGATATTATTATGCTGATGCGGCTGGTCAGGGAGGTAGGATCTTGTCTCTATCTTCAGGGAAGGACTGCAGACAGGGGCAGAATCATGATGACAGTGGCTGATCACCACTAAGAGCCTATCTGAAGCTCTGTCTAGAGTCATACTTCCTGGTCTTATGAGCTAATCACCTTTTGTTTGCTTAGGCTTATTTGAATTGAGGAAACTGTTATTACCCTTCCTGAAAGACCTCTAATGAATGCCCTGCACTCTTCTCAAATAGCCCCACAGCCTCTTCTCCCTGTCACATGAACAGGTGCTGTCCTGGAGGCACCATGAGTGGGCTAGCCTTTCCCTTCTCTCCTGTGGTAAAAGAACCTCTTGTGAGGGGATCATGATGACATAGAAAGAACCTAGGCTTTGGAGAGTGTTGCAGTTACTGTCACAAAGCCCCAAACCAAAAGAAGCTTGTGGGAGAAAAGGGTTTATTTTGGCTTATAGACTCAAGGGGAAGCCCCATGATGGCAAGGGAAAGTGTGGCATGAGCAGAAGCTCGGTATCACCTCCTGGCCAACACCAGGTGGACAACAACAGCAGTGCCAAACACTGGCAATGGGAAGCTGGCTATAACACCCATAATCCCATCCCCAATAGTGCATCTCCTTCAGCAAGCACCCAGTTCCCAAATCGGCATCACCTACCATTCAGGACACATGAGTTTTGGGGGGACATCTAATTCAAACCACCACAGATGAGAACAGATATGGAGGGGCTTTGATGCTGTTCTACTACCTGTAAATCATGTGATCTCAGACCCATATCCTCTGTGGATGCCTGTCTTGTGAACTGTTAGAAATAATAATATACAGAGCCTGTTTTAGTAGACACTCAATTCATCTTAGCAGTTATGCAAACTTCCCCGATCTTTCTTTATTGCCAGTTATTATATTTAAATGGTCATTACCATATGATACTTGTACAAGATAATGCTATTTGTTATATTAAATACATGTATATGTACATATGCTTTGGTCATATTAATCACCACCCCATTCTCTCTCCTAGTCCCCTTCCATTCTCCTGTGGGTCATAATTTTTCTTTATTTTATTTTCTAAACTGAAATTGTCTTTCTTTTTGGGTTTCCTATCTTGTTTTGTTTTTTTATGTTACTTTCTGGGACATGTTTTGTAAGAGAGTCTGGTTATTTCTTCTAAAGTGATATTCAACTTTAAAATACTCAATGACTTTTCCTTCCCTACCATATCTGGATGCTGCTTGCATGTAAAAGGCTCTCAGTAAATGTGGGATGAATGAGTTGGTGAACACTGAATTGGAAATTAAGTGCATTCACCTCATTATAGCTCTTCAGCACCATGGAACTGTCCACGGATCTCTCTGGACCTAGAGAATTGGAGTTTAGAACTGAAATATGGATGGCCTAGCAGACTTTAACTATTCAAGTGCATTATCTGGTCTTTCCAACCTGGAAATAAAGTATGCTGTTTTTATATGTTATTCATTCCTCATTCATTCAGTGCCTCTCCTGCCTCCTTTCCACGGAAACCCTTCTTTCCAGCTGGTCTTCCTCTATTTGATATCGTTTTTGCCCCCCTCCATCATCCATGACAACATGTTTCTGGGCCCCATGTTCTGCAGGTAACAACATCCATTATGAGGTCATGAATGCAATGGCCACTTTGTGTCTGGAAGAAGCATTCCAAAGCACTCTTCCTCATTCTTTTATTCTTACATGCTTCACACCAACTCTTCCATAATGGTCCCTGGGCCTTGGAGGATATGGAAGAGATGTCTCATTTAGTGCTGAACACCAACCCTCACTTCTCACTTAGCATTTTGATGAGTTTTGGGTCTCCCCAACAGTCACTTCCATCTGAAAAGAGAAGTTTCTCTAACCAAAAGTGAGAGCCGCACTAATGCATATTTAGAGGGCAGTTTGGTGAGCACAATATATCCATTTAGCCAAATAACAATGGTAGCTTCCTCCCTGGGGTGTATGACCTTCCCAGCCTTTTGACTAGGTTTTCAATACCAGGCATGACTCTGCCATGCTGGATAAGGTTTTTAAAAGTCTTTCAAATTGCACCTTGCAAATATAAATCATTCATTCTTCTCCCACTACATCACCTCCTGACTGGTATGCCTAGAGCCCTTTTATGGATGCATCCATCACTCCTTCTCCATTTTCCATTCTATTAGAGGCTTCCTGAGGAAGCTTATGTACCAGAGAAATCTGTATTTTGGTTAATTAGCTTATTTTGCACTATCTCCTCCACCAGACTATTAGCTTCATGAGGACAAAAACCAAGTCTATTTTATCCACATGGTTTATTTGGGAACCTGGGGCACAGCAAGTGTTCAATAAGTACTTAACTGAAGACACAAATAAAAAAGGAAGAAGAGAGGAATCCAGGAAGGCAAGCATATCTCTGTCTCATAGCTAATGGAATGGGATGGATGAGAGGATAGCAGATCCTCAGAGGCTTGTCCAAGGGGCCCACGTGCTCCCTCTCCTTGTCCAAAGGCCAGGGTTGCTTCCCGTGATTTCTGATCCACAGCTGACATTAGTCCTCAGAGGAAGACACAATGGGCGGCTGACTCTCTCTCCTTATCCTTGTCCAATCATCTGTAACTGTGACAGATGGCACACAGGGAGGGCTGCATGTGAAAAGGGGCAGAGGTGATGAATAAAAAAACCAAGGCAGAGAGACAGGAGACACCTCAGGGCTTCAGAACCAGGTCACTTCCAAGTTCTGAAAAGCCGAGATGGGCCAGCCTTTCTTTGCTCCTCCACACAGGCTGAACTCTCATCAGTCTGCCCCACAGGACTCTGGGAACATGGATGTACTGGCCAAACTGTAGCTGCCTATGTATAAAGCATAGTAGACAAGCTGCCTGATGGAAGGAGGGCCTGGATTCCAGAAGTTATCTCTTCTTCTTTAGAAATGCCCAGAAGTGCTGTGAGTTCTGCATGTCTTGGCTGAACAATGAAACCTCCAATGTTTGGCCTTTCAAACTATGTTACCAGCTTTGTGGTCCATTATACTCCCTCTA
Source organism: Zapus hudsonius (assembly GCA_004024765.1). Classification (NCBI taxonomy): domain Eukaryota; kingdom Metazoa; phylum Chordata; class Mammalia; order Rodentia; family Dipodidae; genus Zapus; species Zapus hudsonius. The sequence goes on from PVHP010011810.1 coordinate 8,930, forward strand.
TGCCTCATGACATTCCCTTCCCTCCCACCATGGTTTTTCAGGGAACTTGACTAGCAACTTCTAAAATTCATGTGGAAAAATACAATGGGCAGGAATAGCCATATCTAGTTTAAAATAGAACAAAGAAAGGGTGTGTGTTCTACTCCATGCCAAGACATATTACAAAGCTATATGGCTCTAAATAATGTGGTACCAGACCAGGCACAAATAGGACAAAGAAATAGAACAGAATCCAGAAATGGATGCAACCCTTTAAGGGAATTTGATTATAAAAGGTCTTATTTTACCTATGGGAGAAAGGATTGATAATTTGGTAAATGATATTGGCAAATTAACAATCCCTATAGAGGAAAACAGCCAGATCCCTACCTCATACCACAAAAAATATATTGCAGACAAGTCACAACTTTTAAATAACCTCCTTTCTATTGCTTACATTCTTTCAACATACACATCTACATCTCTCTGCATTTGCTTATGTTGTTCCTTATTTTTAGGATAATACAATGTTTCTCATCTCTTGCAAACAGCTATCCACTTCAGGCCCAGAATAAATGTACCTCCACATTGAAGCCTTCTTTTGTTTCCCAGTTGGATTGGAAGTTCCTCAAAGATAGAACGTATACTGTGCTTCTTTATATCTACCCTCAGAACCCAGAAAAGTGCTTTGCAAGCATAAAGGGCTCTGTGAATATATGCTGATGGATGATGGTGGTGATGGTGGTGGTGATGATGGTAATGAAGAAGCTGAGCTGGATGCCCTGGGTAATGGGATGAATGACTCACAGTTTGTAAACAGAATCATCATCATCAAGCTCCCTAATTAGACTGAGAGTCAGGAGTTCTAGTTCAGTTACTTCTCTGACATCTATCTATTAATTCCTGATTTGGAATTCAGAACTTAAAATGATCCTTGGAAGCCAAGGCCACTCCAGAGTCTCAGCAGCTTATACTCAAGAAAGTTAAAATGCCACTGTGTGGAAATAGATAATGAAATCACAGTACTCAAACCAAGACAAAAACCCTCGTTATGCATCAGTTCATTAAAAAGCATTTATTGAGCTAATTCTTTGTGCCAAGATCGACAGAAGACACAAAGTGCCAAAAGCAAAGACACCAGTGACAAAAAATGTATTCCCGTGTATACTGAGGCAATGGTTGAGAACATGGCTTTGAAATCAGAAATATGTGCATCTAAACTCTAACCCTGCCATCTCTCAGCCTATCTTTCTTCATCTTTTAATTGGGGGTAATATGTCTACTTTATAGAGTGGGAATGGTGATTAGAATTAGGTGAAATTGTGTTCATGTAGGAAATACTCAACATATGCTGTGGGGGGTGCGTGGGGGGTGTGGATGGGTGGGTGTGGGTGTGGGCGTGGGTGTGTGTTGGTTATAGAGCCAAAAAAACAACCAAGAAGTTCCAAACCACTGTAGACAATAGACCTAGTGGGCCCCAAAGATATTACAAAGGATTCCCAATTCTGCATGACAACAAAGAAAAATTGACAGAATGAATAAATAATATGCCTTTCATACATATGTCTTACTATTTTTCAAATAGATATAAATGCTGCTGTAATGGGGAAGAATGTGATCTAAGACAAGAAAGGAGTGCCATTGTTCACTTTATCACTTCATATTGTCCCAACTTCTAAGCTACCAAAAATTTTAATTCAAAGAAAGATAAAGCTTTTGCTTCCTTTTTCCCTTGTAGACTTAGAAGTGTGTGCATGTATGTCAGCCAAGGAGTCCAGAATACAACTCTTAACATAAAAGTGTTGAGAGAAAATTCCAAAGTTTGGGACTGGAACTGAGCATTGTGACTTCCTATCACACCCTACCTCCCTAGTCACTGTTCAAAGACAGAAATCAAATGACCAGGACACTTCCTGGTGTTATGCTCCACGTCCAGTGACTAGACAATGGCAATCTCTCCTGTTTTCCCAGAATCAACATTACAGAAAATAAGTCTTGAGGCAGAAACAGGTCCAGTTGGGGAGGGTCCAGGTGAACAGAGACCCAAGGAAATTTTAAAAGTCTACTTCTTAACAGAGCACAAGGGATTTGGAATTGTGAAAGGCAACATTAAGATTGATTTCTCTGCAAAGTGCCTTTTTCGTAAATGCTGTCTTTGGGTGTTTAAGTGAAGAATCTTTATTTTCAGAAACTTATCTGGGGGGAATTGAGCTCAAATCTTTCAACTATTGAAGTTTCATTTATTGGAACCCCTGATGGTCTCTGGTGGTGCAACATTTTGGTCTCCTTTTTAGTTATTGCCAATTTTAGATTTCCCAACTAAACACTCCAGATATCTTCTGGGAGGTGTGGCTGGGAGGGCATGGGCAAAAAGCAGGTCAGCCTAAAGAGGCTGTAGATACCCCACAAGGCACATCCCAAGTGCTCAGCTTGCCCAGCTCTGGGCTCTACTCCATTCCAGTCATGGGCGGTGGGGAAACAGGGAGGAATGTGAGTGTGTTTCATCATCAGTTCCCAGAATCAGCGAGTCACCAAGCCACAGAAGCTCAGGAAGGGGAGGCTCTTTTCAAAGGCCAGTGGATAAAGTCTTGAAGATCTAAAATTAGAATGTGGGTCTCCTGGTTCCTCAACGATACCTTCTACAATCTGACAGACCTTCTCCCAGGCAGCTCCTGATTGGTGCTGGAGTAGAATGTGGAAGAGCCACAGATGGAAAAGAAAGGAAACTGAGCAAATTTTTCTCTGGGATGTGGTTGAGAATTCTAAAAAGGATGACCACTGACTGCTGCTGGTCCCTGTCACATCACCTCCAGTAGCACTTCCAGCTAAAGCTTATTAAATGTTCAACTTATTCCACCCATAGAGACATGCCTCTCTGTCTCTGTTCCAGAGGACTGAAGCAGAGCTGTGAGCCTTGGGAACAGACTGTGGAGCGTGGTAGAAGGGGCTTGTGGCTCAGAAGCGTTTGGAGACCAACTTCTTAAAGTATTTGAAATGCAATATGGTCTCTTCTGGCTGGGAGATGGGGGTGCCACAATGACTTAATGATCTGGGCTTCCATTGGAAGACAGGGTGCCTGACAGGACTGTCCCAACAGGCTGTGCCATTTGGAGAAGTTATGCCATACTGAGTTGCTCCTAATGCCCATTGCTGGATCTCCCAGTCAACTTAAGTCAACAACTTCTGTCACCAAAATTTAAAGTTCCAAGGAAATGTTGTCACTGATACCCTCTTCTAGATGCTGCAAATACATCTGATATCCTTACCTCTATCCATCCTAGCTTGCCCCCTTAAATGTACTTTATGAGTTTGTTTTATATTTTTCTTTAGGGTGCTGAGGACTGAAACCAGGGCAGCATACATGCTAAGTAGATGCATTAACTATATCTCTAGTTCCCCATCTTACCCTTATTGAGTGGGGCTGGCCTATCAGTATCAAACCACAGATATTGACTTCTGTTTCCAAAATCTATCAGCCATCTCCCCTCTACTAGTTTTCACCCCTAGTTGTGTATTCTTGCTCTCCCTGACTTTCTAACCACCATTTGGCTCTGCAGCTCATCTCTGGATACCAACACTCACCACTCTATCGATGAAGGCAACTCTCCCGGCTCAATCCCATCTCTTCTTCACACCATTCTCACATTGCTCCCAAGTTCTTTGCACAAGGGCCATCTCTCAGGGAACAGGCTAGCATCTTCTTGATCAAGGCCACTTCCTTTCAAGTGAACTCCCCTGGCATCTCTCCTTGTTGCCTGCTGTAATTCAGTTCTGAAGTTCTATCGTGCAAGGTACTGAGGATACAAAGATGAATAAGATGAACTCTCTGCTTTTGAGAAACTTACAGCCTTGTGAACAGAAAGAACAATAGACAAACAAAAATATACCAGTCAAGATTCAGCTTCAGATGACAAGCTTAGAAGAGAGAGAGAGGAGTAAATGAGAGAGAAAGAGAGAGAAAGAAGGAGAGAAGGAGGGAAGAAGAATTTATTAGTTCATGGTATCATGTAACTTAAAAGTTGAAGGATAAATTGGCAACAGTTATGACATGATCCAGGGCCTCTAATGATGTCCTGAGGGACACGTCTGTCTCCTTTCTCCACTCTGCTTTTCTCTGTCTTGCTTTACACTCAGGCGGGTTCTTTTTCCAGTGTGTCTCTCACCCCACCCATATGCTTAAGCCTTACATTCCACCAGCCTCGCAACCTTCAAGAATATAACTCTGTCCCATCAGCAATAGCGCAAATCTAAAATAGGCCATTCATTGTCTTGATTCAAGCCATATGCCTATTCTAGAACCAATTACAGAGCCCAAAGGAATGCAGTGCTCTGATTGGTTAAGCCTAAATCACATACATATACTGAAATAGCACAGACTAAGATTAGAGGGAGGATAGTTTCTTCAAGGAAAAACTTGGGATTCTGTTCCTAGAAAAAAAAAGTTATGTTGGTGGGCAGAAACCAGATCTACTCCACAGCCAACCCATCTGTTATCACCTGTATGCATTCAGCTTTTCCAGGACATTGGATGGCTGGTTTCACACATGTTATTGTGTGCTGTTGGTGTTAATAGTTATCACTTACCCATCCTGTATTTGTACTCTTCATCTTTCATAAAAGATCCAACCCCTTCCCTTCCACCAGTGACCAATGGTAAAAAGTCACAACTCTACAAAGCAGAAGTTTGGAGGCAGCTGGGAAAAGAATAGTGGTTGAGGAGCTTCTCAAACACAATCCCCTTTCCGCAGCTCTTCCTCAGAGTCTCTAAGAGCTGACCCTAGCTAAGGCCATACTCTACTCATTATCCGTAACACTGCTTTAATTGCATCATTTGTAGGCAAACACAGCTGTTTGTACAATAAACTCCAAAGCTTTTCATCACAGACTGTTTGTGTATTTGTGTGCATGCTTGAGTCTTATTTAAGCACAAATAACCTAGCCTGCATTGTTAAAAGACTTCATCATTTACAGTTTGCAAATATACCCCTCCATTTTCCACTTACTGCCACCCGGCCTTGAAATTGCAGAAAGCATTCCACAAGGACCAAAGGACTGCCATCGCTCTTTCAACGACTTCCCAGAGCAGGGGTAAACTCGGCCATGTAGAAAGAAGACTGATCGGTTAGCTAACTAAGCCACTTGGCCTACATCAATTGTCCCAACTGCCACAACACTGGCAATGTCCTGCCAAGGAATGACTCAACATTGTCAAGAATTCAGTAGCATCTAAAAAAGAAATGAAGAGAGGCCTACCTGCCAACCAGGATGATTCACTCAACCTGGAAAATGTGCTGGAGATAAAATCAATGGAATCAAGGCACAAGGTTCGTGAGGCCATGCTGTTCCCTAACACCATCCTGAAGTAACCCATTCTGTAACTAGGGGCTGGATGAGCCCCGAGACCATCATGTGCCTATGCCTGCATCCTGGCTGTCCCTCTGGGAGGGAATGATGCCAAGGAACCATTGTCCTTCATCAGATCCATAGAGCAGGAAAGACGATGCTTTAAAAACTCAAGAGCTCTGCATCTAAGTCTTGGCTATATATACCCCAAGTTGCTCTGTGACTGTGCATGAGCCTCAGTTTCTGGATTTTTAAAATAGGGTGATATTATCAACCTTGCAGTTGGCCAGGATGACGTAACCAATATTTACCAAGTAAACTCTCAGCATCAGACTCTAGGAGCAAAGTGGCAGATCAGATAACACCGTTCCTGTCACCCCAGAGACCCAATGATGAAGTTACTTAAAAATGTATGCAACAATGCATATATAGACTGGCCCAGGAAATGCTAGTTATTGGTATGATGGACTTGCAGAGGTGAGTAATTCCCAAACCATTCTAAAATTTGTGTAAAAGGGAATGACTGGAGGTTAGAGAGCATGGAAAAGGTCCCTCCTCTCCAGCCCTAATGAACTGAGATGGGCTGAAGTTCTCCCTCCATTGAATGACCAGTAGAGAGCTGTTGTGGTCAGTTTTCCTTGATTTGACAAACACCCAAACAGAAGCAGCCTATGGGAGGAAAGCATTTATTTTGGCTTATAGACTCAAGGAAAAACTCCATGATGGCAGGGGGAAACAATGTCATGAGCAGAGGATGGACATCAACTACCAGCCAACATTAGGTGGACAACAACAATAGGATAGTGTGCCAAACACTGGCAAGGGGAGGCTGGCTATAGCACTCACAAGCCCACCCATACTACACTGTCTCCAGGAGGCTCCAATTCCCAAATTGACACCAGCCAGGAACCTAGCATTAAGAACACATAAGTTTATGTGGGACACTTTAATCAAGGCATCACATTCCACCCCTGGCCCCCTAAGCTGATAACTATCCACAATGTAAAATGCAATATATTCAGACCAACTTTAAAAGCCCCCATAGTTTTTATCGATCCCAATGATGTTCAAACATCCCCATAGTCCAGGGTCTTTTAACTGAGCCATAAAAAAAACCTTAATGTCACAGAATAAACATTCACACTGTAAAAGATGGCATTGGGCATAGCAAAGAGAGATCAAACCAACACAAGATTAAAAACAAGTAGGGCAAACAGCAAATTCTAACTCCAAGTCTGATAATTCTAACCAGTGACAGGTCTCTGGAGTTCCAATTTCACCCCTCCAGCTTAGCTGCTCATACCCCAAGTTATATTCCATCCAGTGCCACCAGCTCTCCTTGGCAGCCATCCCATAGTCCTAGCATCTCCACTGTGTCTCCACTGCAACCCACAGTTTATCTTCATGGCTCCTTTAGGTGTCCATGCTGGTAATCCAGCAAGCTTGCTTCACACTGCCCATGGCCATTTTCAAAAGACAAAACCACATTGCAGATCCAATGACCCTCTCTTTCCTGCATTTATTATACTCCGCAGTACCAGGTGAACCACGAAATTGTTAATAAAGCTGACTTTGAAGAATAATAAAGCTCTTTCAGCATTTAGGCCCCTTATTTCAAAAGAGTGTGCATTCTTCCTGCTGTCCCAATGCAGATCAGCTGGCCCAATCTCAATGGTTGTCATCTCTCAAACAATTACAGCTGAACCAGCAGTGGTTTTGACCCAAACATTTCATTTCTTTCCGTGCCATATTCGTCTGCTCATACCAGTTCATTTCTACGCAGTGAAAACCCTGCGCAAGTTCTCAGGCAGGCAGAGAGGCAAGCCTCTCATGCAAACTTCTTCTAGACCAGTCCTGACAAAGTTCTTTCTCACCCTCATCATCCAAACCTCACAGTCCACAGTTCATACTGCCTTCAGGTGTTTCTTCTCTGACCAGAATGGTCCATCAAGGTGTATTTACAGCATTTTGAGACATCTCTTAGGCCAAGGTTTCAAATCTTTCCACATTCCTCCTATAAATCAGTCCCAAAAGACCAAGGCCACAGAATCAAGTTCTAGTAGCAAAATCCCCACTTCTCGATACCAATTTACTATTGCAGTCAGCTTCTCATTTCTGGCACAGAGAACCTGAACAGAAGCAGCTGCTGGGAGGAAAGGGTTCATTTTGGCTTACAGACTCAAAGGAAAGCTCCATGATGGCAGGGAAAACAATGGCATGAGCAGAGGACAGACATCACCTCTAGGCCAACATCAGGTGGACAACAGCAACAAGAGTGTGCCAAACACTGACAAGGAGGAGCTGGCTATAACACCCATAAGCCCACCCCCAACAATACACTCCTCCAGGAGGCTTAAATTCCCCAAATTTCTACCAGCCAGGAACCTATCATTCAAAACACTTAAGTTTATGGGGGGGGCACCTCAATCAAACCACCACAGAAGTACTGCCTCTTATTCAGGAAGAGCCTTCTTCAAGACTTAGTTGAGCTCATCAGAACCTACCTTCCAACCTTAAAGCCATTCTGATAACATTGGATTTTTGTTCTTACATAACTGATTAGGAAAGTATGGAACAGAGAAGTTAAGAGCCTTGGTAAGGTCACACAGCTGATAAGGTCACACAGCTGGTAAGTGATAGAGCCAATACTTGAGTCTGTTGCATGCCATCAGTCCCTACAGCACAACTTCCTCTACTGGAGGAGTCAGATTCCAAAAGTGGCACCCTCTTTCAGAGTTTCAGCTAGCTCCAGGAGACACTGAGCCCAAAGATTGCTGGAATCATTGTGTTTCTATTCTTTCAGCAAATAGTTATCAAGTTCCTGGCACTGTTTTGACTTTAGGGATGGAACAGTAAAACAGACTAAAGTCCCTTCCCTCAAGAAACTTATATCCTAGTAGAATAGAGAGAGAGAGAGAGAGAGAGAGAGGAGAGAGAGAAGGAGAGAAAGAGAGAGGGGGAGGACAAGTGGCAGGCTAGATCAGGATGAGAGCCAGCTAAGGGGAGACTAGAACAGGGAAGAAATGTAGAGCTAAAACTGTTCAGTTTCAGAAGTGTCCAGGAGAGGGCTGGTGGAGAGAGACTGTGGAAGTAAGCTATGAGAATGTCTGGAGGAATGAGAGACACAGTTACAGCCCACAAAAATCTCACAGACAGTCTGTGCATTGGCTCTGGACATGGAAAAGCCCAGAGCATCATTGTGGTCCTCAGAATGTGCTGGAAGGCCGAGGCAAGGAGAACTGATTGAGGCTCACAGTGTTGGACCCACCACCAGTTTACTCCAATGCCATGATGCCCACTGACTGCTCAGGCCATGACTGAGCACAGCAGGGTAAAATTCAGGCCCATTCTTTGGCAATGCCAAACTCCTTCTGTCAGCCCACTTTGGCACAAAGACTCTGCAGCCACCATGCAAAATCTGGGATGGCAGGGCACCTGTGTGTACAGCATCTCTCCTTCCTTCCCCCTCTCCTGCACTCTAAGGAGACCTGTGGAGCCTCTTCCAGCATGTCTTAGCTATGCCCCATTTTAAAAAATCTTTACTTATTTATATGTAAGAAAAGAGAGGAGAGAGAGAATAGGTTTGCCAGGTTCTCTAGCCACTGCTAGACACATTTGCCACTTTGTGCATTTGGCTTTATATGGGTACTGGAGAATTGACCCAGGTTGCTGGGCTTTGCAGGTAAGTGTCTTAACTGCTGAGTTATCTCTCCAGCCCCCCTCTTTTCTTTTAGTTGAGTGTTTACCCTAATATAAGGCAAGCCCTTTAGTTCCAACCTTGGAACATGTTTCTTGAACACCCAAAACTAACAGGGGGTGGAGGCAAAAAAAAAAGGAGGAAAGAGGGAAGAGGGGAGGGAGAGAGGAGGAGAGAACATGATCTTGGGTTTCTAGTAGACAGAGCTGAGATCTATGGATTCAAGCGTTCCTGCTCTGCAAACTCATCTTCCCTGTGCCTCTGAACTTTGCTTCCCTGGTTTGTTTTTGTAATTTACTAGTGGAGTTCCTTTTAAGTAAATGACAACAACAACAAAAGCTCCAGTTGTCTGGAAAACCTAAAGGGTGAAAGCGCTCATCCACATCTCCGCACACCATGGAGTCTTGATGACAGTAGCCAGAGGGGACCAGAGGCCAGATGTGGTGGTGAGGCAGCCAGCCAGCCTGTGGGAGGCTGAGGAAGGCATTAAGGCTGGAGGCCATCTGAGGTAAAGGAAGGAAAGAAGGAGCCTGGCCATCTGGGAAGGCCTAATTGCACCCCCCACCGCTAGGCTTTCAGTGGTGTGACAGTGGGTGGGGTGATATGTGAGGATTTCTGGGAGTGGGGAGAGAAAGGCTGGTGACAAAAAACCCCTTTTCAGGGTTCAGCAAGAGCTGTCCTGGGCTCATTGACTTCAGTTTCCCTATTGGTTTGGAAGCCAAGTAAGTCATTTCCGGCTGTTCTGCAAACATCAGCTCCAATCAATAGCATCGGAATCATTTCTTTGCCCCATTTGTTTTCAACAGCCTTCCACTGTCAGTCCCCCACGCTGACTTTCTCCAACAGCAGCTGTGTTCTTGGGGCTCCCTGTGGGCATGTGGCAGAGATCCCCAGCTGAGCAGCAATCATAAGTCCAGGCCTTTAATCTCTGGCTCAGAGTGAAAAGGCCCCCAGGTTTACCTCCTTGAGCAGATTATAGGCACTTGCTACGCAAGCACCAGACAACCTTCGTCTTCTTGGGTCTGTCTGTGATGGAGGAGAGCAGCTCTGAGATAAAGAGGACCCTCCATGCCTTGCAGACACGCCCAAGGATTTTGCAAACCTCAGCAGCTGCAGGGAAGGCCAGCAAGGAGAGTTTTTGGAGGAAAAGACTCATCAAGAAGTGAAGGGCCATGCTGTCCCTTCGTGACATGACCCCAGGATTATGATGGCTCTCAGATAAAGCTTTGCCATGTCCCATACATCCCAGATCAAAGTCAATCACTTGATCACCTAGTCCTGTCCTCACTCACACAATTTCACGGAGCTCACACCTGCTCATCTTACTCAGCCAATCTTTCTGAGCCTCTGTTGTATGGCTTACACTGTGTTCCTCATGGAGCACCCAAAGCCTGGCCTTCAGTGGCTCCGCATAGAGACCCCTGGAGACACCCCATCATTTCACTATAATATCACCAAGCCCTAGAAAATAGCAGAGAGGGTCTGGACCAGGAGAAGAGGTCATTGACATGGCCACTTGCTTTCTGCACCCTGACCACACCAGATGATGCATCTTCAACAGGGTGGAGATCGTCACAGACGACCATTCTCTCTCACACACACACAACTACTGGCCAAGAAGAAGAGTGATACAGATAGAGACTAAGTATGAGGAGAAGCTGCACGTGGCCATAGACTGCCTTGTTCATGGCTATATTCCAAGTCGTGGCCCAGTGATAAGCACTTAGCAGATGCTCACTTGGTACTTACTGAATGAATGAGTACTGAATAAGTTGACAGAGAGAGAAAGAGAGAGAGATTTTAAAATTCAGATCAGGGGCTATAGTGTATTATTCATTAAAAACAGAAAGTAATGATGAATGTACTTCTATTTATGGCTGAGTAAGAGTGGTCACGGGAGGAGACACAGGAAGGAAAGTCATCAAGACAGCAAGAAGGAGACACAGTGAGGGGAGAGCAGAGCAGCTCAGTGGAAGAAGGTCTGATTTTCCCTGTGACTCTCAGGCCCATCTGTGTGCCCTGCTCACTGTCTATGTTGTCTTGCCCTCAACGCTTCCAAAACCTTCTCTGCAAGTGACCCAACTGTTACTCTTGCAAGCCGCTGGATCACTCCAATGACATGGCCACCCAGCCCGTGTGCACAGTGGGAAGACTGTCTCACTGGGGTCTCAGAGCAGCCTTCAGGTTAACAGTGCTGTCCATGAGGGGGAATAGTGGAGCCCTGGCAGTTAAGGGCTGGGAGAGGGGGAGAGGACTGTCTATGGTGATGCAATTAATAAACATCAGAATAGGGAGTGAGTTCACACGTGACTTGAAGTCCAGTTATAATTTTAGCTCTGCCACTATCTATGCAGTTGTGACCTCAGTTTCCTCTTCTGCATAGCAAGGAGCTCATGGAACACCCACCTGGAACAGTCCTGCTTGAAGATCTATCTTTCATCCAAGCAGGTCCCCACCAATCCTCCTTTTCACTGGACATCTCCATCTCTCCACAGGTTTGACTTCCAACCAGCAAACAGGAAGCTCTGTGATCACACCATGGGCCTTCCCCAACCCCAGCCAGCCTGGATGCTAGAGCACTACCCCATCAGCATCTTCTCTTCCGTTCTTCACCCAAATGACTTCCTTTTCCATTCTGAGAACCCAACCTACCAGGAACCACCTCTCCATCTGGAAACAGCCTACCTCAGAGTAAATGAGAGACTGAGCACAGGGTGGACCTCCTCTGCCAGAGCTGGAGCCTTCCTTCAGAATGACATCGGAGTCAGCGTCATTGACCAGATAAGCATTTGCTCAATTGACAGTGCTGTTACAAACTGCGGCTGGTGAGCAGGAACAGACAATCTCTGAACTTTGACACAGGTGTCTATTTTCTTTCTTTACTTCTTTGTCCTGTACCCTATGAGCCAGGACCCAGAGTTTCACCTTGCTCACAATGCAGCATGGCACTCATTCCTGATGCCAGGGTCGTGCATAGCATGGAATAAGGACAGACAAGCACAGAGGCAAGGAATGTATCAAGTGGCTGGTCAAGGCTGGCCATGATTGATTGCAGTGTAGGGAGCTGGCCAGGGCACCTGGGGAAAAATGCACTGGCAAAACAGGTCAGTGTCTTGGCATATCTTCCCTTTCTGGGATTTAGATCAAGTTCTAGGCTGGAGGACAAAATGCTTCCTGTGGAGGGGTGGCGAGATCCCCTGTCACCAGCTCTAGCAGGATCATAGGAGGCACATTGCTCCAGACTAGGCACACTTGGCAGCTGCTCATCCAGTAACAATGATGATGCCTTTTACTGGCCCATGCCCAGTGTTCACAAAGCCTTCACACCAGGGCTCATCTGGTCCATACAATCATTTTGTAAGAAGCTAGAGGCATGAAAGTTTCCACAGTACAAATAAGGAAACTGGCCAGACACGCCATTCGAAACAGGAATCCATATATTGTTCTTTGTCACAGGGGCCTCTCATCCCAGCAAGTCCTTAATGTGGGTGCGTGCATTGCTGTGGCACCAATGCCAGAGGAGCTGTGCTTTCCTCCTAGGGAAGCAATGTGCCACAGTAGTTAAGCATATGTGTTTACTGAGCGAACTTCATGGGGTCTGGATTCTGCCTCTACACTTACTCACTGTATGACCTTGGGAATGTCATATATTTCTCCTCCACACCCCAATTCCTCTTTCTTTCAGCAAGAGATTATCATTGTTTCTATTTCATAGGTTGTTTTTATTTAATAAAATTGTGGTATAAAGTTCCTTCTGCACAAGCCTGATGACCAGAGTTCACAACCCCAAAACCTTCATAAAGCTGGACATAAGCATCTGTAATCCCAATGCACCTACAGCAACAGGAGGTGGAGTCAGAAGAATCTAGAAGGTTGCAGGCATGCACAGCAACAAAACAAAAGAAACCGTGTCTCAAACCAGATGGAAGGTGAGGACCAATGCTGTGATGTTGTCCTCTGACCTCCACATGCATGCACCTGTATATGCATGCACCTTATACACACAAACACAACATGAATTTAATGCTGGCAAAACTGTACTATCTAACTACATGCATGTTAACTGTTACTGCCATGATCCTCTGGGGTTTTGCCCCTATATCCCCAGGGCTACTCGGGTCCCTTGTTATGTAGAAACACTTATCCTTATACCTGAAGAGACCATTTACTGTTCTCAGCATTCGAACTTGGGTTTCAGAACAAGATGTTCCATAGTAAAGGAATGATACAAAGGCAAAGGATGCCTGTCCCGCTGCCTAGAGGGAAGCTGAGCTCTCGAAGTGGGAGCCCAAGTGGGACTGCCTTGGGGAGACATGAAGACAGGTAAAGGTTGTGACGTCTTCTCACAGGATGGCTGGTGCTAGACTGTGCCCAGCTTCAAGCTTCACCATGCTCAGGGGCTCGTGAGGGAGTAAGTGGCCAGGGTTGACAGCATCATTTAACAAGGAAGCCGAGTGCCCCTCCTCTCCAACAAGTCCCTGCAGTGACCAAGTAGTCCTGAAACAGGCATTCCAGCAGTCACATAGCTAGAGGGAAGATCCTTGGCCATCACACAGGCCCTGTCCCTCTCCTCCTGAATATCCACCATGTTAATTCTGCTGTGTACAAAACCTCTCTTGGCCGCTGTTCTGAGCAGGTTTAAGTATCATATTTGACAAAGTGTTGGCCTGAGTGTTCTATGAGCTCCCAGGCCTGCCTGGAATTATTGTGGGCCAGGGGTGAAAGGTCTTTGCAAATGGGCAGGCAGTTAAAGGGCCTTTCTAGCTCAGGCTCAGGTGCCATGCTTCCAGAATCAAACAGGGTCTGGCAGCTCTGACCTTGGATGGATTCCTGGGTGCCCGAGTGAGAGCCAGCAGAAATGGATCCATAGTGGGAATTGCCCCAGATGTGCAGAGAGCTGATTCTGCCTTCTCTCTCTACCCCCCCCCAAGGAACCCCACAACTCAGAATGAGCAGCAACATTGAGAATCTGTATTTTGTTACCCCAGGACTGTGTTTCCTGACATCTGGGGACTACAGGCCCCTTTGAAAATATAATTAAAACTGTAGAGTCTCTCATCAGGAGCATGTGTTGTATGTGGACCCTGCTTCACAATCAGCTTTAAAGTTAATATTCCAATCCCCTTGACAAAAATTGTCCCCAGGTCAGGGCATCTCTTTGCATTTGGTACATATATAAAATACCAAGACTCTTCTAAGCTCTTTATAGAAACCAGTGAGGAAAACATGATATGCCTTTGCTGACACTTTACAAAGCATATTCCATCCCATATCTTCACAAGTCTTATGGCCATTATGTTCATGAAAATGAGACTCGGAGGAGTTAAATGACTTTTGCCCAAAGTCACACTGTTAACAATGATGGATATAGTTTACTACAACTACCTGGCCAGCATCCTTAGAAGTATTCACTCTAACTCCCCAACAGTACCATAAGGTAGATATTGTCATTATTCCCAGTTTGCAGGTGAGGACACAAAGGCTTGGAAAAGCTAAAGAACTTACCCAAGATCACACAGCTACAAGGGATGGAGCTGAGGCTGGAACTCGGGACTACTTTAGAGTTTAGAATCCAGACTGGCTTGGAATATTAAGCAAGCATTTTTTTGTAATAACGGGCAGCTGTTTGGTTAACAAAGGAAAGGATTTTAAAACGAGAATGTTAGATAGGGTGAATGTATTGGCATTTCTCCAATACATAACAGGGAAAACATATAGTTAGATCACAGCTTCTTAAACTGTGGGTTGTAACCCCAAATGAGGTCATTTAACTGAAAGTGGGGGTCACAAAAATTTGGCAACAGTAAAAGGTTTCTCAACATGTAGCAACAAAATTAGTTCAAAAAAAATGTGTACTGCATCCAAAGTATTTCTGACAGCATTCACCCATATTGCATGGCCCGACTTCACTGCAGCCTTGTTCTGAACACACAACACACGCACTTTGCACCATGTGTGATGTCACACCACACAATACCCACAAATATTTGAGTATACTGTGAATTGCAGTGTCTTCACTGTGCATACAGAGTTTTCTGCTCTTATGGAAACATAATGGTTTAAGTAGAGAAAACAAAGACTTGGTATTTTCCTACCATTTTTCCTCAGCATGTATCAAATTAGTATATCTTTCCACTATATTGTGTTAGAACGTTTGATTTTGAAAATAGCTGTTTGAGTTGCTGACTTGATTTTCATTTAAAAAATCATTAAATGAATTTTAGTTTGGGATTAGGGCACAATTTTCAATAATTTCTTAAATGGCCCTAAACATAATTCTGCCATTTTGTATGCATTTAGGTGAAGCAGCATTTTCAGCATTGATGATTATAAAATCAAAATGTCAACTCTAAAAAAAGTTTGAGATACTCAATATCTTGTAGTGTCAAATGTTTATCTCAAGAGTTATTATTTATATAAAATGAACAAGTACATCAATTTCATTAGTATGTACATTTGCTTTCATTTTAAATAAATAGTAAAATCATATGTATGCCAATAGATTGTTTGGAAACAAATTTATCTTTTTATTTTTAATTTTTTTGAAACAAATTTCTTGATGACTTATTATCAGTAAGTGTTCAATTTTATGCCTATTTTGTATATTTATATATCTGGAGCTACATAAAAATTCCTCAGGTGAAAAGGGGTTGTGAGTGGAAAATGTTCAGAAAGACCCAAGTTAGACCATCTAAGAACTGCTCAGACCTGGGTCTTTCAAGGAGCCCCACCAGCCCAGGCCCTCTGTGTCCGGTAACAGTAAGCTCTGAACTCACCTAGAACAGAGGTAGTTCAAATCCTGGGCCCTCTCAGTGCATATCCAATCTTGCTCCTTGATTTTTCTAGCATTTACCTGGCATCTACACTCTTGACTTGTCAGCTACTCCAAGTCCCGTGGCCACCTCTTAGTCCTGATTACCAACTGAACTTGACTTCTTTTGGAAGCCTGGCTTCTCTCTCAAGCTCTTTGCCCTTACTCTTGCCCTCCCTGGGATTCCCTGTGTCTCCACACACCTATGACCTCCAGCCAGGCATGCACTGGAGGTGGAGTCAGAGAGAACATCTAAGCACAAATTAATATGTGGCATTCAGGTTTAATGATTGGCCTCTTGTGAAGTAGTTTTGGTTAACATGGCTCCAACACGCCCTGAATAGACTCAGCTCCACTCTAAACACAAGTTTTAGGTCTCTTGGCACACCAGTCCAGTGGCTTTCCATACCAGTATAAGTACAAAAGAGGTGAGTCATGCATCTGCTCTGGCTTCATATAGATATGTATGCATCACCCACACATTTATTAGTAAAAACCCACTGAGTACAAGGCTCTGAGCTATAGGCTATGTGTGCACAAAAAGAATGCTTTTTATTTGCATGTGTGCTTGTGTGTGTGGTGTATGCATGGGTATGTGCAAATGAGGAGAACATGGGGTGTCCTTCCTCTATCACTCACCCACGAATTTCCTTGAGATGGAGTCTCTCTCTAAACAGTCCCTCTC
The DNA here is from genome assembly GCA_004024765.1 of Zapus hudsonius. Lineage (NCBI taxonomy): Eukaryota > Metazoa > Chordata > Mammalia > Rodentia > Dipodidae > Zapus > Zapus hudsonius. The sequence goes on from PVHP010011810.1 coordinate 25,445, forward strand.
TAAACACTGAGCTGTGGTTTTCCCAAGCCCCAGTGACTCTCCTGTCTTTGCTCCTCACAGGGTAACAGACATGCATGGTCATGCCCAGCTGTTTACGTGGGACCTAAGGATTCGAGCTCCCAAGATCTCAGGCTCTCTCAGTTCCTCATATTTGTGACCAGTGCTCTTACCCACTGAGCCATCTCTCCAGCACAGAGAATACTTTTTTAGAACAATTTCTGGGTGTGGTAGTTTTAATACATTCTTTTATTTTTTGCATGTGTGTGGTATGCATGTTTGTAAACTGATATCAGATGTCTCCCCCAATCACTCTCTACCTTTATTTTCTTGAGACAGGGTATCTCACTGAACCTGAAGCTCACTGATTGGGCTGGTCTAGCTAGCAGCGAACCCCTGGGATCCTCCAATCTCTGCCTCCCTGGTACTGAGACAGTCACCACACCCAGCTTTTGTATGGCTACTGGGACCCAAAGTCAGGTTTTCATGCTGCATTGCAAGTGCTTTACTGACTGAGTCATCTCCCCAGCCTAATACATTCTTTTTTAAAAAGGATTCTTATCTATTTATTTAAGAGAGAAGGTGAGAGTCAGGCAGAAAGAATGAGTATAGGTGCATCAGGGACTCCTGCCACTGCCAACAAACTCCACACACATGCACCACATGGGTACTGGAAAATGGAACTAGGGCTGTCAGGCTTTGCAATCAAGTACCTTTAATTACTAAGCCATTTCTCCAGCCCCTGCCTAAGACATTGTTATTTAATGACTAAGACCATCCCTAATGGAGTATGCTTGTTTTATCTTATTTTGCCTTGTTTGTGGTCCTAAGGACCAGACCCTGTGCATACTAGCCAAGTGTTGTATCAATGAACTATATCCGCAGCCCACAGTAGGTATTTTAAAGACAATTGGTGATAAGAGATATAAATCTAGCTTAAGAAAAAAAACAGAAGTTCATAGGGGAGCAAAAAACAATGTAATAACTGTGATAAATGACAGACTATTTTAAGAAAATATGAATGCCTGGGGGAGTGAGGTATCACTTGCTAGGAGAGATAACCCTTGAATTTTGAATGGGCTTCTTTATATTTTCCAGCGAGTCCCCATCTCCTCAGTCATTGGCACACTTGTTTTTCTTCTCCACCCCCACAAGGAAATACCTTGCCCATCACGTGTCAGCAGCAACCCACTTAAGCAGAGGATCAAAGCAATGACACAGACCCAGTGTATCTTGATTTCACGTGGGGTTTGACAAGTACTTTACTTGGTGCCCTTGAGGACATCGTGGGGAAATGAGAACTGGGTCAAAGGACAGGAAGTGGAGTCATAGCTGGATGAGCAACCTCAGTCCAAGAATGTTGATTACTTTTTCTGTGCCAACAAAGGAGGTCTCCAGTGGCATGCCATAGAGATCTGTCCTTGGCCCTGACCTCATTGGCATTGTTGTCTGTGACTCAGAAGACAATATACAGATGTTTTAATCAAGTTTACAGCAGACACAAAGCTGGGAAACAGTTACCACCACAGATGACAGAATGGAAATAAGAAATGACCTCAACAGGAAGGAACATGGCGATGAAACCAACATGATGGAATGAAACAGAGAGAAATGAGAAGTCCTGCATTTAGGTTAAGAATTAATTGCATGAGGACCGGATGGGGTAGACCCTGTTGGGCAGTAATCCACGTGAAAATGACCTATTTGTTTGTTATTTGTAAATTGGCCTCTAGCTCACCGTGGTCCAACTGTGTTATGTGGTTGATACATGAGACGTAAAGTGAATACCACCTTGGCTGCGTTAAGGGAAGAAGGGTGTATCTGGTCTACACTATCACATGGACTCAGTATGCTCAGAACCTGTCAATCCTGTCTGGAGCACCTTGAACGTGACAGGGGAAGGAGGACATTGAGAAACTGGAGTAGATCCCAAGAATGGCAGCTTGAGGGTAGAGTTGAACCATGAATCTGAAGCAGGTTGAGGAAGTAGAAAACTATGGGTTCAGAAGAAGGGGGCTGCCCAGGGGGGACTATGAATGCAGCTGCCATGTAGAAATCAGACTGGGTCCCTTGTGGACACTTCAACTGCCATTTCCACCTGCTCCTGGACTTTGGTTCTCTCACCTGCTTCTTGCTGGCGTGCATATATACATGCACACACCATGCTACACCCATCACACGTACACAGATGCCCACATAGGCACATGCTAAACATCTGTTGTAGATCTCTGGCTTCCTCCACTTGTGCCCAGACATTTGAACATGCATGCACACACATATGAAACATACCTATGTGCACACACGTGTGTGCTTGTGCTCCTAGAAAGAAATGCTTAGAGCCAAAGTCAGCCAGAAGGCCTGCTCTGCTGACTTCTCAAAGCCACACTTTCCAGCAAGATGCAGGGGAGAGCACAAAAGACCAGGAGCCAGTTGTGTGGTGCGGATGACTGTTTCCTACCACAAACTGCTCCCTGCTGAGGTAGCTGCTGGGAGAGCAGCTGTGACACTTCCCCAGCCACCAGACTTCTGCAACAGGCCAAGTCACATGGCAAGCCACTGTTCTTTACTTTCCTGTAAGTATGGGGGCAGGAGAGTCCAAAATTGGGAATGTGTCGGGTATGTGAATATTATCTGTCACTATCTGTCACCTGGGTCTAGCAGATGAACATAGGTGGGAATGGCAGCTAGGTGTCCACAAGGAGACCCACTGTGGCCCTTGCTAACTGTGTCATCTCCCCAGCCTGGCTCTCTGCTCTTCTTGATGAAGGTGAAGAGTCCTTTAAAGGGTCCATCATGGCTCACTGGCACTCTGCCCTGCAGATGGGGCTAAAATCTCAAGAAAAACAATGAGGCCCTTTGCCCTGCCTACTTCTCAGTGTCTCTCAGTGTCTCTGGGACGCAGCCAGATTCCCTTAGCCAGGACACTGGACAAAGATGATCCAGAGCTCCCCAGCCACCTCTTGTTATGCAGCTGGTAAAGCCACCAAGACAGACAGACCTACCTGCTCATGACCTTGTTCTGGCTTGTTTATTGTTTGCCAACTAGGTGACCTCAGGCAGTTACCTAACCTCCCTCCCCCGTTTCTTCATTTGTAAAATGAGCCAGTAATAACTTCCCACCACAGGTTACTGACAGGCCCAGTGGGAGGGGAAAAGAGGGAATCTGCATACAGCCCTGAGCTCATTACTGCAAACCCCATGTTAGCAGCGTCATGGCTGATTCATCCCTCGCTCTCCTTCATCACTGATGTCCCTGGGCAGAGGCAGGTCAAGGCATGGGTTCATGGCACTCATGGCATGCCAGCTACACCACTCCCTTCCCATCAAGTCCTGGAAATGCCCTGGAAGTGAGTGAGCACTAGCTCATGCTAGTGTGAAGCCTGCACAGCTGGATTCTGTGACACCAAGACTGAGAACCTTTACTTGTAGGCCTATTTCTCACAAGCGTGTGGAAGGGGCAGAAGGAAAGGAGGTGTGCCTTTCAGGAGGGTTTGAAGCAGCAGGTCTCAGGAGCATTGAGCTCCTTGTATTGCTTTCTGGAACTTTAAGAAACATAATTCCAGAAAATGGAACGTGAAGTTATTTCCGGAATTTGATCTCCCTATAACAAGAAGCTGGATACAAAGAAGAGCTTTATTTAAAAAAAAAAAAGCCAACAAGAAAGAAGGGGTATTGCACTCTGTCATGAAAAGCACCTACATGAAGATTGGAGAAGCCCAGGCAGAGCTGGTCATGGGGACCCTGAGAGCAAGCACTATAGGCTGAGTTTCTGCCTTCCTCTCCTCTGCTGGGCTTGTTTGGGACATCAGTTGAAGCAGACGGGAGTCCTCATCTGTCCTGGTGCAGAACTGAGAAGCTAAAATTCATTTGGTCAGCTGAGTGTGGTGGCACACACTTTTGATCCCAGTGGTTGGGAGGCAGAGGAAGATCACCATGAGTTCCAGGCCACCTTGAGACTACACAGTGGGTTCCAGGTCAGCCTGGGCTCGAGCGAGACCCTACCTTGAAAAACAAACAAACAAACAATTTCATTTGGGATAGTTCTCTTGCCTTTGATGGCCACCTCAAGGCTGGGTGCCAGGGAAAGGATGAACAGTCAGGGTTAAAGCCTCAGTCTCTGGAAGCCATTGCTGGACTGCCCTGGAGAAGACTTGGAACATCATTGTCTGAGAGGTGTTTCCACCACAAGAATTGACAGAATATTGAGAAGAGGCATTTCGAAGCTGGCAGTGACTTTACCATCAGGTCACACATAACCCACAAATCCCTACTGCTGGCAATAATACGACAGGGGGATTATCGTCGACATTCTAGACCATGTAGTCTCGTGAAAATACAGTGCAGGAAACATGTCACTTAATTCTATTTTTTTAAATTATTTATTTATCTAGTTAGTTATTCATGTGTGTATGTCTACATGTACAGAGGAAGGCACGTTGTGGGGATCAAAGGACAATCCTTTCTTCTACCATCTTTGAGACAGGGTCTCTCTTGTTTTGCCTCTGTAAACTTTGCATTCGGCTTTACATGAATCCTAGGGAGGATCAAAGTTGGTTGGCAGGCTTGGCAAGCAAGCACCTTTAAGCACTGAGTAATCTTCCCAGCCCTGCGTTTATTTATTTTTTTTAATGCTGAGGCTTGAACCCAGGACCTCGAGCACACAAGATGCAAGCTCTGCCATAAATTAAACTTTTCCAGTTACCAATATTAAAAATGAGGAAAAGAGGAATGGAGAGCTTACCTAGCATGTGTAAGGTACTTGGATTGGGTCCTCATCATTTGTGAATACACACACACACACACACACACACACACACACACACACACACACAAAGAAATGGATGAAATTAAATTTATAACCTTGGAAGATATCCCAAGTGTTACCTGTTACTATGCAATCAGTATTACCAGTATAAGCTAGTTTATATCTTCTCTGTGTGTTCCAGTCTTTACAATCAGGTATATATTTTTCTAGCCACTCTCAGGATTAAGTAGCCACATCAGACAGGTGGCTGGCTACATTATCAGATGACAGTTCTAGGCTCTAAACCATCAAAACTTCTCAACTTTTTTTCTTCACTGGCACATGACCTCAGGCCAATTATTTAACTTTCTTTGATTTGACTTGCCTACTTTATACATAATAGTTATAATAACCATTACTAAATGATCATAAATAATATTAGGGTGTCTGTTGAAAGTTGTCATAAGCATCAAATGAGTTGGTATGTTTTTGACATTTAGAGAAGTGTCTGGCACATGGCTATTGCTCAGAAATTCAAACTTTTCAGCTCTGTCACATAGAGAGGGCAGGAGTTTTCATCTTTTTTTTTAATAACTAAGACCAGAACATATATTAAACACCTATAGTCATACAGACTTAGAGCTAGAGACCATGATCTCATTATATTCCACACATCCCAGAGAGGGAAGATTTTTGTTTTTGAGGTGAGGTAGAGTCTCACTCTAGTTCATGCCGACCTGGAAGTCACTATGTAGTCTCAGGGTGGTGGCCTTGAACTCACAGTGATCCTCCTACCTTTGTCTCCGGAGTGCTGGGATTGAAGGCTATTGTCATGTTTTAATGATAAGAGATCTCATCTAACTTGTCTAAGGCAACACAGCACATACAAGACAAAGCGGAGATTCAAATCCAGGTCTCCTAACCCTGAAGCTATGCTCTTCCTATTGAACAGTGAGGCCTGAGACGATCCAAGAACTCTCCAAAGTGGTACAACTGTGGGCCTAGAGCTGTCACAACCTTGTTCCTCCAGTGTTTTTCCTCCTCACATGTCACATGATAGAGCTTAGAGACATTTTAGTGCCATGATTGGGTGTGAATTGGAACCATAGTAGGGCTCAGGAATCTGAGGATATTTTGGTAGGGAGATCCAGGATGCCTTCAAATTTTTTCTCTTTGAGGGTCTTAGCACCTGAGCTACGGATAAAAAGAGGGTGAAAAGAATGGGAGCTATTTAGGTTTACCAGAAATACTTCAGAATATTACAACCCAGTTCTTTTTACAAAACTTTATTTATTTATTTATTTATGGGTGAGACAAAGAGAAAGAGACAGACAGAGAGTGAGTATGGGCATGTGGGGGCCTTCTGCCACTGCAAACAAATTCCATATGCATGTACCATTTTTTGCATCTGGCTTTATGTGGGTACTGGGGAATTGAACCCAGGCCATTGGATTTGCAAGCAAGTGCCTTAACTGCTGAGCAATCACTTTGCCCCCTAGAATCCAGTTCTTGCCCAGTTCTGCCCCTTGGTCCTCCATTCTTTGAAAGAAGGAAGCAGGTGCTCTGGCAAGAGGGTGTGTCCAGTGCCTCTCCCTATCGGCCTCTTGCACCAGAACACCTCAGCTCCCAGCCTGTGAGAAGTAAGAAGAGGAAGAAGACCAGAAGGAAAATAGGAAACCCAGGAACGAAGATCCAGTTACAGAAAGAAAGCACACTAGAACAGCAATGCAGCAAAAAGGGCTTTTAGTGATAATTAATAATTAACATTTCTAATGATGTCCCGGCGACAGGAAGAGGCCAGCATAGGGCTCTGGGGCATGACTCTGGGTGACAGTGACCTCCAGGAGGACTAGCAGCCTGAGCCTCATTAACTTTCACGAGCCCCTCCCCCCCCACACAAACCATAGCTCTGCAGCCGGTGGCCTGTCCACTGCTGAGATGGACATTGTCAGGGCAAAGCCAGGAGGAGGGAGGGTGGGAATAGGTGTTTGATGGGGATGAGCTATGAGAACAGGTGGGCTCTTTTCTGGGCTTGCAGATCTTGCTCCTGTGGGAGCCTGGCTTGAGGAAGGCTTAGTCCAAGACCTAGAACACCAAAGAAAGGAGGGAAAGAATGGAAAGGATTGATGGCAGGAGACACCTGCAGACACCTGCATTCAGAGGGAGGGAAGGAAAGACAAGGCCAAGAGCCACAAAGGTTATAGTAACGGTGGTTGGAGTCGATGGCAGCTGATATCAGTGACTAAATGTTTGTGTTTTCTCAAAATGCACACATTGAATTCCTAGCCCCATGTGACTGTTTTGGAGATGGAGCGTTTTCAGTGGCTAAGGTTAAATGAGGTCCTAAGGGTGGGTCTTGTACCACCAAAGAGGAGGAGGCCCTCTCATGTGAATAAGGAGAAAGACCACTTGAGGACACAGTAGGAAGGCAGCCATTAAAAGCCTTAGAGGAGAACCTCACCAGGAACTTAAAGGTCCTTGACCTGGACCTTTCTACCCTCCAGAACTGTGAGAAAATGAATTTCTGCCATTTATAGCCTCAACTAATATCATAGTAGTGATTCTAGTGACTGAAAGACTAGTCACCTGTTCTAGGTGACCAGCTGTATTAGTCAGGGCTCTCTAGATGAACAACGCTGGTAGGATGAATAGACATCACAAAGGGGATTTGTGAGGTTGGCTTACACAACCTGCGCTGTCTCAGCTGGAGAGGCTGAGAACCCAGTCTACAAGGCTGGATGCCTCAGCAGCCCTGGCCCCGTGCTGGAGACTTGGAGTCCTGGAAACCCACTGGTCTTGGGTTCACATTGGAAGGCCAAGGAAGCTGAGTTTGGATGTCAGGAAAGGATGGCAGTGAGCAGGTAGATCACGGGCAATCCAAAGCAGTACTTTTCCCTCAGACTTCTATCTGGCTGCCTCCAGAGGAGCTTCTCACTCCGCTGGAAGGTCTTCCTCCCTCAGCTAATCTTTCCTGGAGTTGCCCTCAAGGAGGACATATTTTTTAGTTGATTCCCCATCCAATCAAGCTGACAATCAAGAGGAACCATCACACCAGCCTTCCCTGTTTGCCCAGAATTCAAGGCTCTCTTAGGAAGCAGGGAAACTCACATGGTTGGTCAGTAACAGCAGCAATAGACATGACTTAATAACTAGCTGGTGCTTTATAATATATTTACTCACTTTAAACTGTCTTGTTCTCCAAGACTGTGGGATGCCAAGGCCCTGCTATAGACGCGCTTTATGTACACAAAGCGTTTTCACAAACACAGCTGGGCACTGACCTGAGCCAGCTCTTTGCCTGCCAAACTCAAGCCTGGGCCTTTCTACTCCAGCCGGCTGGCTGGTCACTCTCTTCCCAAGGTCCTGGGTTCTGGAGAGCCCTGGGCACCTCACTGTGTACCAGGTTGATGTCCAAGGCCTCACCCTCGGAGCTCTGAGTCCTTCCACCTGGGGTAAGGCCCGGGCTATGGCAGGGTCCGAGGGACTCTGAGAACTGATAATGTTCAAAGTTCTCTATTGCTGCTTAGAGTAATTTTGGTGTAATTTTTCATTTTAACAAGTCAAACCTACAGAAAGACTTCAAGAACAATATAAACACAATCATATCCCCTTCACTATTATATTTTTCATATATCATCCTTTGATTAATATTATTTTGTGTGTGATATATTGTGGTGTGTGTGTTATATGCATGTGTGCATGCAGATGCATGCAAACTGTGTATGTGTGCAGAGACCAGAGGAGGACTTTGGGTGTCTTCCTCTATCATTCTCCTGCTTTATTTTCTTGAGATAGAGTCTCTCTCTACAACTGGAGTTTGCTGTTCTTTTTTTTTTTTTTTGTTAGAGTGGCTGACCAGCAACCCCTAGTGATTTTCCTTTCTACACTCCCCCCAGCTCCAAGGTTTCAGGTCTCTACTACCATGCTTGGCTTTTTATGTGGTGCTGAGGCTCAAACTCAGGTCCTTCCTCATGCTTCCCCACAAGTGGGCTGACCCACCCAACCATGGCCACAGCCCCCTGCTTAGTTGTTTTCCACATTTGAGCTTTTCTAGTCTATCTAATACAAACTGATAGCAGTACATATATAATGTATAATACATCAGCAGCTCAACAATTGTTCTCTGATAGAGATGTGCCCTTCCTACCATGGGGGTCAAAGATCAGAGTTGCCTGGGTCTGAGAAGAAGAGGGACTGACTGGGAGGAGGACAAGGAAGCTTTGTGGGAGATGGAAGCCTTCCATATACTGCTTATGGTTGTAATTAACAAGCATACCTGTCAAACCATCTAAATGTATATTTGCAATAGTGCATATAACTTGTAGTTCAATAAAGCTGATTTTAAATATCTAACCATTTTTTGCTTGATTTTTGAGGCAGAGTTTTGCTATTCAGCACCAGCTGGTCAGATGTGTGATCTATAAACCTGCAATCCTCCGGTCTCTGCTTCCTAATGCTAGGATTACAGGCATGTGCCAACACACCCAACTAAAATCTAACAATTTTTTAAATGTAGACAAAAACCAAAGCCTGAAGAAATATAGATTTTGGGGGGCCCTTAATTGACATACATTTATATAGCACTTACAGTATGTCATCTCATTTGCTCCTCATGGACCTGTGGTGTGAAAGCCATCAGGGAACCCAGTTCACAGTCAAGAAGAGAGGCCCAAGATGGCTCAGTCAGTAATAAACCATGATCAAGCACAAATAGCCGACACAGAAGTTCCAGCTCCTCCACACTGTGCTAAGGGGAGTCTTCATGTGACAGTCTGAGACCAGCTCCCATCTAAACACAGACTGTCCCCCTGTGGCAGAAGAGCTGCCTTTGCTCTCAGGAGCAGCCAGTGGACATGGTGAAGACAGCTGACCTTGAACTCTGCTGCTCATCGTGCAAGCAAGCCCCGACTCCTGTACTGTCTGGTTCTGCCAA
>PVHP010011811.1:0-24692 GCA_004024765.1 Zapus hudsonius
GGTTTTATTTATTTAAATATTTTATAATTCTTATTTGATTACTAACAAAAAGTAAAATAATATAGTATAAAAATGAGTTTAGAAAGGATCCAATTCTTATTTAGATTTTTGGTTGATTCGTAGGAAATATTAAACATAATTGTCTACAATATAGTGTACTATAAAATAAACTGCCCTTTTAACTAATATGGTAATGCTCAGGCATCAGGTATAAATTTGGGGTCATTTAAAGCCAGCTGCCCAGACTGGCTGATGTTTACATAGCCATTTTAATTTCTTAGAAAGCTACAAGAGTGACGGCAGTTATTTATTGAATCGCCAACCTTATTGGTTTTCTGTGACAGATTTAATTTCTTGGGATTCTTATAAGGAAAAGAGATTACATATATTTTTCTTCAAATATCAGGAATCATGTATGGCACCGGGGAGGCAATATGGTGGGAGGAAGTTCTGACAGCCCTCAGCCACCAGAAATCCAAAGGGAAACAGAAGCTGTGTTATAAATATAAATTTTATTACTTTAAGACATTTTGATTCAAATAATTCCATCAAACAAAAAACAGCTCAGAATTTCTCAGTATTCCTGAACCAAGTCATAAAGATTCAATAGGAACAGTGATGACGTTTGATTCTCATTGGAAAGATCTATGGTGTAAATTAACTTTCAATTATACATTATCTTGAGTGGACAGCTAGTTATTTTGTGATTTACTTTATAAAATAAAGCCTCTTAATCTATGTGAAGTTGGCTAGATTACCTAAAACCCAATTGATTTGGTGATAACAGTAAACTTTTCATTGTCCAATTTAAACAACTTAAATGCCTATACCAAGTCTTGTTCTCTTTCTATTATGTAATGGAAAAGTGTCACTGTTGGGAACAGCACTGTCCCTCTTCAAGTAGCTTCCTTGGTATAGCAATTGTGACTTCTCACATATTCCCTTTGTGTTCTGCCTTAGTTACTTTCCTCATTGCTGTGAGCAATCCCTAAGGGAGGCAGGCATCCCTTTGGCTCACAGTTTGAGAGAAGAGTCCATCATGGTCAGGAAGGTACAGCAGTGTAGGTGTGATATAACTGGTCACATTGTATCCTTTCTCAGGAATTAGAGAGAGATGAATGTGGAACTCTACTTTCTTTCTTTGTTTTATTTATTCAAGGATCCCAGCTCATGGTAAAGTCCCACCCTCAGTCAAAATGGGTCCTCACTCCTCCTTTAAAACTCTGGAAATGCAAAGAAGCATGTTTTCTAGGGGTTTTTAGGTCCAGTCACATTTGTTATGAATAGTAACCATTATGTAGATTAACTCTGAGACTTCTTTTTGATGTTGTCTCTCCTCTCTGACTTCCTCATGATGGTGACTATTGTGAGTCTATCTAGTTACTCAAGAAAACAATATGGACACCATCCTTTCCACCTGCATTCCTGAGCTTTTTCTGAGTATTATTAGAGTTGTACTAAACACAGGTTCTGAAATCTGATTCTGAAAACCTGAGGTTTCGCAGAGAATCTAGGTACACAATACTCAATTCATGAAATTCTTGTGGTTGTATGGGCTTGTGGAATGCTGCAATCTCTCCTCTCTCTTTCCCCGCTCACAAACTCTTATGTGCTCTGATTTCCACATAGCTCTTGAATCCACACAATTTTCCATCTTTACGAAACACCATCAGCTCACACAGGTGTCCTGTATTGTTGTACAGTCACTGCGCTCCCACCTCAAGTGTGTCTTGTGATCAATCTACTCTGCTTGTCACTTTCTCCCCTCACACCTCCTGAGTGTTCTTCTTCAGGTTAACTTCCATACAATACGAGATATTGACTTCTGGATGGCTTCTTCAACGTCTCTATGGACTCCCCAGTTCTTAGAATCAATGCTTTGTAAGTATTCATTGAAGACAAGTGTTTCCATTAAAACATAAATGAGGCTAGCCCCTCATGTGTTGACTTCTGTCATCATATTTAAAACTCGGAGTTCATTCCCTCTCTGAAACTGAACCCTGTGTCTGGCACACATGACAGGCTGGACATATATATGGACTAAATCAAACAGTGTCATTTTGAATTGAATTATTAATATACAGATCTATTGTTGAAAGTATCAGTCCATTGACTAATGGACACGTTTTAAATTTAGAGGAGAATTTTTTTTTTAAACAGTACAGCTTAGGTTGGCTCTCTAGAAACCACGATTATTCTGGGGTTATAGTATAAGGCCTCTACATCATGATGATAAAAGATTGTCTCTCCAATAGATAAAACCGGCTTCATTTTGCTTAAAGAGCATTTGACAACCGCTGGGAAGGGCATGTGGCACAGATTCTCAAATTTGTTTTACTTATGGTAATTGCTATTAAAATTAATCAAACATGGTATGTAAATGCCCCTTAAACGTATTTAGATTTTGGAAATTGCCATTAAACAGAGGAGAAGGTAATGGAAGTGCACTTTCTCCATAATTGTCATTAGCATAGCTAATTGTTTGTGTTCATTTAAACGCTAAGTGTTTGCTGGCGGTGTCATTCCCATCCCAACTCAAAGCAGGAAAAGCATTGATAAAAGAGAATTAAATACAGTTAAGCTAAATAAATGTTTTTGCTGTAATGTTGGGATAATAAAAATCAAATTAGAAGAGATCCCTCCATGGAGGACCGCAGTGCTGTGCTCCCAAACCTAGAGAAGCACAAACGCATGCACGCGCGCACACACCCCACAAACAAACCACAAACAGAAGACCGAATCTGCAGCCCAGTACCTGTAAGAAGCACGTTGAAGAATTCTAAATAAAATACAGTCGAGAGTGACGCAGTGAAAAAATAATAATAAATAAATAAATAAAATTAAAAAATGTAACTCATTATGGACAATTAAAAAAAACAGAAAAAAAAAACTTTTTCCAAAAAAATAAAAGAGTGACTCAATGACGTCAAAATGCTTGCAAGGGAGAGTGGAGCATCATCTCTGAGATGCAAAGCCAACAGCTTAGCATATGAAAATCCACTATGCCCCACATGAGTGCAATTAAAGATTAAAAAACATTTGATCGGGCTGGAGAGATAGTTCAGTGGTTAAGGTACTTGCCTCCAGTGCCTAAGGCCCCGGGTTCAAGTTCCCAGGACCCACATAGGCCAGACCCACAAGGTGGTGGCCCTAGTTCTCTCTCTTTCTCTCTCTCTCTCTCTCTCTCTCTCTCTCTCTCCTTGAAAATGAATAAATAAAATATTTTAAAAAAACACTTGATCTCTTAAAACACTTTCCAACTTTTTTTTTTTTGAGGTAGGGTCTCGGTCTAGCCTAGGCTGTGCTGAACTCACTCATCCAGCAAAAGAAACAATAGCTAAGCTAAACGACATCAAACTAAAATACAGACTAAATGAAAAGTCAGCTTGTTGATCAGGAGAATGTATTTTCAGGACATCTATCTGATAAAGTATTAGCATCCAAAATAGACAAGGAACTCACACAACTCACCAGAAAATTAATCAAATGAAACAACCCAACTAAAACTAGGAAAACAACCAAAGATGATTTTTTTCCCTATAATGAAATACAAATGGCCAACAAGTATCTTTAAAAGTACTCAAAAATTCCTGGTACTTTCCATTTCCAGGAAATATAAATTGGAATCAGGTCATCATCTTACACACTCAGGATAGCTAACAAACCAGTAAGAAATAAGAAGTGTTGGTGAGGGTATACAACAAGGGAAATCATGAAACACTTTTTCAAAGATCACAAATTGGTATGGTTATCAGAAAAAAAAATAGCTTGGAGGCTCCTGAACAGATTACAAATAGAACTATCATATAATTCAGGCCCCTCTTGTCTGAGTGCATACCCAAAGGATATAACAAGAGTACCTCAGAGACATTCGTGGGCTTCCATGGTCCTTACATTAGTCACCATAGCTAAGATGTGAAAATAGCCTGTTCATTAACAGTTGAATAAGAAATATTGGAATGTGGGCTAAGGAGATGACTCTATGCAAGGGTGAGGACCCAGCTTCAGATCCCCAGAAACCGAGTAAAACCAAATGTCGTGGTGCCTATCTATGATCCCAGAGCCAATTGAGAGGTGGAGATAGCAAAATCACCAGAAGCTGGTGGGACAAATGCCCTGCCCTGTCATATATAGCAGGGAATAGGAGACCCTGCTCACAAGATGGAGGTCAAGGACCAAAACCATGCCCACACTCTCTCTCACACACACTCTTTAACACACACACACACACACACACACACACACAAACAAAGAAATATTGGAATATATACCCAATGGGCTAATATTCTGCCTTACCAAAGAAGAACTCTTTATAACATAGAAGAACCTAGAAAGCATTTTACTGGATAAAACAAGATGAATGTTGCTCAAATACTGCATGCATCATCTTATATATACAGTGTAATGATGCCAGACACACAGATATAGAGAGTAGAATACACATCACAGAAGTTGAAGGGTAGAGAAAGAAGCAAACATAGGAAAGAATGAAAGAAAAAGTGGGATAATTCTTGAAGATTTTATTGAGAATTTTTATACATGTATATAATGTAATTCAATCAAGTATTCTCTTTCCTCCTCCCCCATCACCCTTACACTAAACCTCTTCTTATTTCTAATTAAACCTTTTTTTTTTCTTTTATGTATTTTCTTGTTGCTTTTACCTGCCATCCAATGGCAATAATACTGAGGCATATGATATAAAATGCTCAGCAATGTTCTTTTATATAAATGTAATGTTTGTTTTTATTAATTTATTATTAATTTTATCTTTATTGTCCAAAATTAGATACATTGATTGAGCAAATATTGTGTTCATATTCCCATTTCCCTCCCTCTGTCGCCAATCCACTGGGTATCCTCCTCCTCAGTGGGCACTCTGGATCAACCCATTTGACAAGGTGTTATGGATATCACAGGAGGCATCAAAGTTGGCCACCCCCACCACCTTTATGTATTGTAGCTGAGGAGGGTAATGCCTCTGGGTAATCTCTCTCACCATGGCTCTTACAATCTTTCTGTCCCCTCTTCCGCTCAGTTCCCTGAATCATGGAGGGTGAGTTTTAAGTCTGTTTTATTGTTGTTGTTTTGAACTTAACTGGGGATCCAAAAAGAAATCCCATTACCAGAGAACCACAGAGAGGCTAATCTCAATAGAATTTTGCCAAATTAGAAATGTGTGTCTCATTTAACCTATACTGATCTCACTCTCCGATGGAGATACTGTTTGTATTTTTCAGAGGACAGTGACAGAGCTCTGGTCATTCCAACTCCACTGATGAGTCTTGGACGGAAGGCTGATATCCCAGCAAGAGATGAACCACCCCAGGCCTATCATGTAGGCCCCAAGTGAAACACTTGAGACAGTGGATGGGCAAGAAAGAGACCTATAACCACAGCCAATCAGTCAACCCAGGATAAGTCATCAAGACAGACACCAATGACTTCCAACACAACTTAAAGTAGAAGCACAGAGACTCAGTAATGTTATTAACAGATATTAGGTTGGGGTGGTGAACTTGAGTGAACTCATAAGAATCCAGTCACCTAGGCATACTGGATTGAATGGAATGAAGATTTTTTTTTATTTTTTTTAATATATATTTATTGTCCATAATGAGTTACATTATTTAGTGGGCAAACCATGTGAAAAGTACATACATCTATACATGCATACACACATATATGTGTGTATAATTTTTTAAATTTATTTTTTGTATTTTCATACATGTCTACAATGCATGCTGATTTCACTCCCCTTTCTCATTTCCTTTCTCTTCCCACTGAAACACTTCTTCTCCCTTAATCCCCATGTTACTTTCTGGCTTTTTGGACTTTTTCCCACCAAGTTAAGTTAGGGTAGCCTGCATGATTACAGCTGAGAGGTTATTTACTGAAGAATGGACAGACGCCGTGGCCTCACCACTGAAGGACACTCACACACCCCTTCCTCTCTCCCAGAAAACACCAACTGCCATTATCGATTCTTGGAAGAGTTGGTCTCATGGACCCCTCTCCTTTCCTTCATTGAACTAACCAGCTCAGTCGTGTGCAAGAAACCACATTCACCTAAAGTTCATGAGTATCATCATAACCATGTCGAGTCAGAAGACAGCGTTCTGCAACCCCCTTCCAAACTCACGAGACGGTTATTTAATATGACAATAAGCAAAATGAGCATATGATGTCATGGCTTTTGGCAAACGTCATGAAGAGGGCTGATCAC
Source organism: Zapus hudsonius (assembly GCA_004024765.1). Classification (NCBI taxonomy): domain Eukaryota; kingdom Metazoa; phylum Chordata; class Mammalia; order Rodentia; family Dipodidae; genus Zapus; species Zapus hudsonius. The sequence goes on from PVHP010011811.1 coordinate 6,227, forward strand.
TGAGATCACCCTCAGTGAAATCCCTGAATTTCAAGAGTAATAGGAATCAGGAAAACACTGCAAGAACGAATAGTTATTTCTGGATTTGGGGATTAAAAGTAATAAGTATTTTTTTTTGTATCTTTCCATGTTTTCCAAAGTCTCTCTCATGGAAACACACCACCTTTAATCAGAAAGAACAAAAATAATCAGAAAGAACAAAAATCATGCTACTTCTTCTAACTATACACCATCTCACTTGCGCCCGTGTTCCCTTAACAGTTACCCTATTATATTAGAGCTATTTGTTGACAACTTTTTATTGTGGAAAGAATGCATGAATAGGTATTTAATTGCATAAGGGACTTTGCACTGAAACCATTTTAATAAATCAAGCCTGAAACATCTGCAAACATTTTCACCTAAACTGCACATTTGAAGGAACAGTGAAAAAAAAATCCCACGAAAATTCTGAATCAAAATGAAGATGAAATATTCACAAAACCGGCTGCCAAGACCCACAGTATAAAGCCCTTGTCTTGCCTACACCCCATTCTGATTTGTTTAATGAGGTATCGGTTGTCTGCATGTAAACTGGCAAAGCTTTGCAGAAAGAAAAAAAAAACAATCATTTTCTTTAATCCAGACTCAATGAGGAAAATCACAGGAGTCAAGAAATCAAGGAAAACAGTATCACACACAATATCAACAATATCACTCTTTAGTGTTCTTATTTGGAGAGGAGACCGGTTTGTTTTACTGTTCTGTGAGAGCACAGTGCCAACATTCTCACAAACAACAGAGTGCAATTGAGTTGCCACCCCCAAAACCCAGGGGGAGAAGGTACCCATGATGTATAATGGATACAAGGTGAGTCACCTCGTTCTTATGCAAGCTGGATGTGGAAGTTGAAGTGCAAGTATGCACTCTCTTGGAACATCAGATTGCAGTGCTCAGTAAATCACAGGCTGTGTCCTGCAACACTCAGGAAATCACAGGCTGTGTCCCTGCTTAAGCTTAATCAGTTTTTACCATTTCCCTTTCTGGTCCTGTTTGCTTGGCCATTTGCTCAGGAAACTTAAGACATAGAATTATGTGTAAAAGAAAACATCAATGTACTGTTCAACATAAACGCCCCCAATGGTGTTATACTGTTAATAGCTTTTGTGTGCTCATGGACTTTAAAACATAGTTTGGTGATGTCAATGAATCACACATAGAAATGAATGACATACCTCATAAGTTGGCCATACAATTATAATGTGGTCTATAGTTGACTAGTGATATATACCCAAAAGAATTGAAAACATATATGTATTTATGTGTGAATGTGTGTATACACACATACACACACACATATATATATAGAGAGAGATAACAAATTATACTCACTAGCACATAAATTTTCATAGCAACAGAATTCATAGTAGGGAAAAATTTGTAAATAGCCATGGACTCATGAAGCAATACAAGAAATAAGTTTATCTGTACATGTAATGCAGAGCTAAAAATCCCAAAGGAAGAATAAAGCAATGGTTTATGCTCACATGATAACATTTTTGTAACTTGAAAACATTCTAAGTACAATAAGCCAGACACTAAACCTGAAATCTGACAAGGATGGAGAGGATCCTCTAGCCAAACCACTTATCAATATCTGCTTGTCGAAATTGCTTTAAGCAGAAAACATAGGGGTAAATGGTTACATATGCACATGAATAATCTACTTATATATCATTTTACTTATCATAGCACGGCTCATTTTAGGAAGTGAATTATTTGTCACTACTAAATATACACAATATTTATATATGAATATAAAATAGTTCTTACAGGAAAAGAAAGATTGCCAAAAATGTACAGAAAAGGAAATGAGTGAGGTTTCACAATGCTAATATAGTCAGGTACTACAGGAAAATATTTTGGTCAGTGAAAGACCATATATAGTTGAAAGTCCCTTAAGATTATAGAGTAACTGTAACACTTTTATCACCTAGTGATAAAAGTGATACTGTGGTTATCCTAATGCATTACTCACATGTTTGTGGTCAACCTCCTGTTCTGCCAGGGGTGATAAAATCCAGCAAATATAGTTATGTACAGTGCATAATACTCTTTGATGATAATATATGGCTTTGCTGCTGGTTGATGTATCAACTACACTTTAATCTTTATATTTGAATGTGCTCATTCTACTTGTACTTTAAAAATGTACTATAAAACAGAATGATGTGTGTACCATTCGCAGCCTCACACATCTCAAATAGTTCATGTCTAGTTTTTAATATTTTTATTTATTTGTAAGGAGCAAGAGAGAGAAGGGGGAAAGAAGAAGGAGAGAGGGAAGAGAAAGAAAGAGCCAGAGAGAGAGAGAGAGAGAGAGAGAGAAAGAAAGAAAGAGAACGGAAGAGAATGAGTATGCCAGGGCCTCCATTGACCTTTCATGGGTTATCTGACTTGCTGTGGTGATCAGTCTCCTGTTTGTTTCATCACTTTCTTATAGGCTTCATTTGAGCTCTACATGGTGGACCAGGGATGGTTCATATCCTTGTCTTATTGGTGGAATTGGGTTGTGAACTGCTCTCCCTGCCTTCTGAAAAATACAAACAGAATCTCCACCAGAGAGTGAGATCAGTGTATGTTAAATGAGATACACATTGTTAATTTGGCAAGATTCTAATGGGTGTAGCCTCTCTGTAGCTCCCTGGTAGTGGAAATTTCCCTGTGGATCCTGGGTTCTTGGTCCCCATAAAATTTTTCCATGGATCCCAGGTTAGTTAAGGATTACTTGTTACTAAGCAGAACTCTCAGCCAATCATTAAGCTGTTGATTGCCTTTCTAGGTTTAGAGCCACTACTGCACAGATGAGCACTTCTTGGCTTGCTGATCTCTGCCATACAGCCGTGTGTTCACCATTCTCACCACATCAATCTGTACTGTATATCAGTGGTCTCTGCTTTCTCCAAATCATTGACCAATTTCCCCTGGTAGCTAATGTAATGGCTTCTAGCACTACACATGCTACCATCTGGGAAATGGTTATCATTCTGGATCCAGCAGGGTCTCTCGGTGTTGGTGTTGGTGTTGTGTGATGACACTCTGTGGCATCTTCAGCAATAGGGTCTTACCTTTGGCCTGGGTTGCATATTCAAGAGCTGTGACAAAAACTTAGCTTGTTTTGGGGACCTCATGGGGTGCTTTAATCAACAATTCAGTGTGGCATTTGTTTCCATTAGTTTCAAATTATTTAATGTTATTTTGTTTACTATTGGCCTGGTAATGACAGACTAATATATACCCTGTAGTTTAGGTCTGTAGCAGGTCATAGGTTTGTTTTATAAAAATATACTCATATGTAAGATGTTTGCAGAATGACAAAATCTTCAGACATCATTTTTCAGAATGCATCCATGTGTTTAAATGAAGCATGACATAAAGTCTCATCTGATGACTGGCATCATTACTAACATTGCTTCTCTTCCAAGGTGCCTGGAAGGCAGATTTGAAAGGACGCTTTGCTCTGTGACCTTTTTGTTTATTAAATTCTTAAGTGCTCAAATGTATTCCTTAAAATGTGTATGTATGTATGCATATGTGCTTATATGCGCATTTTTTTGTACTGGAAAGACAGCCTGAGACATTTAGGCAACTCTACTCCATGAAAATTAGCATTAAATGGTGAAAATTATATATCTCCTTGCCTGGAGGAATTTCCATATTTCCCAAATTGAGAAACACCATACTGGAAGCATTATTAGCCAGAGATGGTAGACTCAGTTTGAGGCAGGAAGCAGAGCACTTAGAAATTTAAATGAGAAGATCTCTTCACATGAACGGTTCACACATTTTTAAATCATATGTATGCATGGGAAAGAGAGAATCTGAGCTGAAATTGAATGGATATGAATGGAAACTATGAATTAAGAACGTATCTAAATGAATAGTTAAACCCACATGAAGATCAGGCAACAAAGTGTAAAAGACTTACTTCCTGGAGGCTGTCCAGTACCACCTCCTCAAACATCACTGGTTGACCACTAAGTGCCCAAGTGGGGTGGGGGTCAACCAAAGGGCTATTTGGCAAGCGATTGTACTTTGCTTTGAGTGAAGGAGACAGACATTACAGTTTGATTCCAGTAAAGTGTAGATCTACAAAACCATGACATCAACCATACTGAACAGTCCAGAGATATAACTATGGTTTTTTTTTGTCTACAATGTATGCTCTAAACCTAAAATTTATAGTGATTTCTTAAAGACATTGAATAGTATTTCCCATGTTCTGGAATAAGAAAGCAGAAACAAACAAAACCTTATCTTATGAACTTAAAAATAAGAACCCTAGAAGAGTACAATAGGAAATTTATTAATGTGATCATACTCTAGGGAGGAAAAAGTTATGATCTTTGATAAATTTAGAAAAGGAATTAGAGGAACCCTAGTAGGTACTTCTCTTTTAAAAACCATAAGTAGTAGAAAAGTATGCCTGATATCTAAAGATGTAGAGTGGATACAAGTACATCATTCACAACATACTTCAGAGTAAAACATTAAGTTATATTCAGCCTTGCTAGTAGTTCAAAATGTCCATTAAAATTCTAATGCTAAACTATTTTATTGTCTATCAAATTGAAAAAAAAATAATGTATGACAGAATTTCCCAGTGTTGTCAAGAACACAGTAAAAGGGCATCCTCACCAGTACTGATGGAAATGTAAGCTGAAATTATTTCCAAGGAATCAATTTATAAATCTACTATGAGTCTTTCAAAAAAAAAAAAAAGAATTAAATCTAAAAACCAGACAGGAAGATTTAGAGAGACTTTGTTACATTAAGAGAAGGAAAGAGGAATGTTAGAGGCCTTAGAGCTCAGGAGCCTTCTGGAACATTCCAGCCTCCTCAATGCAATTCCCATTATTGCTCCTGCTTGAAGCCTTTGTCAGAATGGACAGCCTGAGCAGCAACGCCTCCCTGCCCTACTCAAGACAGAGAGCACAGCAGTAGGCAGATGACCATGTGACAGAACTTTTATTAAGGGGAAATCTTAATTCAGATGATAATTAAGGCTTTACCTTATTTAGGGGATAGCATACAGGAGACCTCCTAGCTGAATGTAGTCAGATCATACAGTCAGAATGACTTAATAATGGTATGCAGATGTGGAATCATAATTAGCACCAATAGCAGGACAGCTTCCAGTTTGGCCAATCACAAACCTTTCATAAGGACCAATCACAATCCCCACATTGTTCCAGAGAATGCTGAATCCTTTGGAACAATGCCAGCACCCTGGCCTGAGGGAGGAGAGCTTCAGAATAGGCAGGGCCACTGAGAGTTCCCTGAAGTCTGGAAAGGAAAAAAGTTGTCTGAATCTGTTGTGACTAGAACAGAACCTTCTGGAGGGAAGTCACGGTGGTCCCTGCAGCTGGAGTGACTTTCTCATAGCAGCTAGGCTTTCAGCATGTCACTCTGGGTGGGTGTCCACAAGAGTGGGATTGCTGGGCTTCTCACTTGTCAAGAGGCAGGACAGAAAATGGAGCTGAAAATCACTGCTGAAGTAGTTGAGTGGTATGTTTCTAATGAATCATTATTCAAAGGGAAAATAAAATAGGTCATGCATTGTGGACCTATTATGAAATTAACATTTAAAAATATATTTCCTTTTTTTATTTGCAAGCAGGGAGAGATAGAGAAGAGAGAGAACGTGCCCCTCCAGCTGCTACAAATGAACTCTGTGTGCATATGCCACTTTGTGAATCTGGCTTTATGTAAGTACTGGGGAATCATCGAACCTGGGCTTAGGTTTTGCAGGCAAGTGTCTTAACCGCTGAGCCATCTCTCCAGCCAAAATTAATGTTGTTAACAGTCTCTTTCATATAGGGCTTAACTAATGCCAACACATAGATAGACTATTCCCCTTAGGGAGGTCTTGCTTCCTCTAACGTGTCTCACAAATATCAGACAAGATTGTTTGAAGAATCAGAGATACAGCGGATAGTATTAAACTTCCAACAGATCTATGAATGTAGTCTATAAAAACACAGAGAAAAGCATGCAACTATTTAAAAAAAATCTTGGTAGGAAAACCCCAAAAGTCAGAAATATGTCTGTAAAATTTGAGAAAGTTGAATATAATCAGAGTAGTATAACATCCCTATTACATCACCTAAAAACATCATACTCAACATGATAAAAACTAGTTTTAGACAAATAGAAGTTAAAGGTCTTTAAAATCACAAGAGAAAATCATCACAAAACAATATGTATGGGTTGATGTAATATATATATATATATATATATATATATATATATATATATATATATATATATATATATATATATATATATATATATAATGCAAAGTCTGTCCAAAATTATTATATAACGGTTAATGCCAATTCATAACAATCTGGAAAAGATGAAACTATAGTGAAGATATAAATATTATTTAGTAGCTGAAGAGATCATTTGAGGTCCTGGGTCAAGTTGTTCCAGTAGCAAGCATTAGATTTGAAAGTTAAAGTTCTGGGTGCCAACACCTTACTAGCTTTCTGGTCTTCGATTGTTGTTTCTGTTGCTATAGAGAGTTGCAGGAGCTAGGGCTGAGATGCGAAGACAGATGGACACTATACACTGGTTAAGTTGAAGTAGCCCATGGTCAGACTGGGCTTAAGATCATACTGTAGTTTAAAGGTCAATGTCATCAGAACTTGGAACTCATCATAGCCAGGACAGATGCCCAACGTGAAAGATAAATCAAGCCAACTGGAACTATTTAACTTCTGCTCATGTGGACAACTGGTGATGAGTCCCTTCAGAGACCTGGAAGTGTCACTTTGAAGCTTCTCGGATGATGTAAAAAGACCTCGGCATGGTTTCCATCCCCTGGACTTCATTCAGCCTTCCAAGAAAACCAATATTCTCTGTTCCTTTTGAGAAACTCCTGGACAATTCCACAGCATGGAGGAAATACCATGACTTTTAAATAAATATTTCTAATCGCGAGGCACTTTGTAGGGATTTGAAATTTGCATGTGTTTGTATACACCAAGAGTGGTTAAATGAGTGGCCACCATATTTACCACTATTACTTTCATCATATGTAGTTGAAGTGATTTCAACCTGAAATCATACACCCAATGGCAACACCTACTCCAGATGTCAAGGGAAAATAATTTAAAAGAACCAATGTTTCCTTCTTTCTATGTAACCAGAAAATACTGCCCGCTTATGTGATGAGTGAGTCAGCATCTTGGGCGTCTAATAAGCATTCCATTTGCAGCAGCAGTGCATCTGAGGCAATAATTTTTCAGTCGGAGGAGGTCACAATGCTAAGATCTGTTTTGGTTCTCCTAACTACTTTTTTAAAAAATATTTTATTTCTTTATTTGAGAGAGTGTGAGAGAGAAAGTGGAAGGCAGAAAGATTGGATGAGCCAGGGCTGCCAGCCACTGCAAAGAAACTCCAAATGCATGTGCCTCTTGTACATCAAGCTTTACATGGGCACTGGGGAATCGAACTCAGGTCCTTCTGCTTTGCAGGCAAATAACTTAATGGCTAAGCCATCTCTCCAGCCCCTCCTAACTACTTTTTGTGCCTTTCATGGTATGAATTTGTATTGGGGTTACAGTCGATCTGTTTCTGAGGCACAGATACACATTAAGATTCACAAATTAAATGCTACCTGTTACAACTGAGTGGACAATAAGCCTTAATACTTTGACGGTTTTTATTTGATTTCCTCTACTTAAAAATCAAGTCAGTACCCTTCAAATGCCTCACCTGATTTGAACAATACAGAATGCATGCATGTGTGATGAACAAATGGCACTCCCAAAACATGTGAGCGACATTTTTTGAAAATTAGTAAATATTTTCTAAGAGACTTATACCACAGTCAGATTCTTGTCAAAATAAGTTGCACTTATAGAAAATAGAGAGGCTTTTTCTGTTACCCAACTGGTTTATTAAATCTCTGAAATTAACCAAATGATAGAATTTTTTAAAAAAGATACATTTCTCTCACGAATGCATTCAGTAAATCTGTATTAAGCAAGTGCAAGGCAACTTGCTACATGAAAAAAAAAAAAAGAGGAATTAGGGGAAAAAAAAAAGAAACTAATGTCCCTATTGGAATCCAGTATAATAGTACCACAGGACCTCTTAAAATGTAGAATTTTCAAGGTATAAATATTCCTGAAAATAAAGGCATTACACTTGCTTTATAGACATAATAAAACCTTAATGAAATAATTATGTCACCCACACTAGCGATGAGCTATATATGCCCTTTTCCCATTTCAAAATCAGTGTTACATTCTGAGAACAGAAACCATCACATCTGAAGATATTGGGTAGAAGGCTGAAGTATAATTTGACAAGGGTTAATTCTTTCAAATGAACACAAAATCACCACCTACTGTTTCCATAGGTCGTCACAAAAAGTGAAACATACAGATCTCACTGATGAAAATATTTCATTCCCATTTTCACAAACCACAATGAAGTATGGTGGCAGGATGTTTTCAAATTGGTCTGTGTTTGTTAAATAGAATTCTGTTTTCAAATTATTAACCAGTCATTTATCACTCTTTTTCTTATGGAGATATTTAAGACTTTTGTCCTCAGACCTCACCTGGGAGAATACTGGACATTTCTAAAGAATCCATATAAAGAAAAGCTAATATATTAATAACCTACGCAAATAACGGAAGAATGCTGAATGCTGACATTCTGCCTGTGTCTGGAGGTGACAGAAGTCCTGGCAGGAAGAATATCAATTTCCTGGGAAACATGAGCTGACTGAAAGGATATTTTAAAGAAAATACTAGTGGAAGAAGAAGCAGGTTTCCTTCCAAATTACTCCCTACCAATAGCATTATTCCTTCTGTTCCGCTCTGTTTCGGAGACAATATCCAAGCTGTAGTGTGAAGGACAAAGAAGAGAAGCTTTATATGAAATAATCTTTTTCTTATGTCAACCATAGCTACAACTGACAAGGGACAGCTGCCTCAATGTAATGTCAGTCAGTTTCACTTAAAAATAATACTAGAGAAGGAATAGAGAGCTTCAGACACAGAGTCTCTTCCCTCCCTGTGTTGATTTTGAACCTCACAGTGACAGCTGCTGGATCTCAGTCTTGGAAAGTAAAACATATTGATACATAAGATTTTGTTCTACCCCATCTCTGTGCCTTCACCATGGGGTTCTTCTCCCAGCCCCACACTGGTCTTCGTTTCATCCTCATGGTCCTCTGAAGCTCACACTTTCCTCTAACACTTCAGGATAGAGCAGCCATCCCATTCCCATGGAGTTTTCTGTTCTTACTAGTCAGCAAATGCAGCTGGAGACAGACTTCACTGTAGATCTTCAGTAGGAAATCAGGGAAAACAGGGCCTGTCTTTCTACACATCGTAGGATTTCTTGCTGTGACTGGCTACTGTAGACTGGATCGCTTAAGTAACAAACACTGATTTCTGAGAGTTGTAGAACATGGGAAGTCTAAGATTGAAAACCAGCAACTGGGTGTCAGGTGAGTGCCTTCTTCCTGTCTTATTGGGTCCACTCCTGCTTGTGTTCTTACAAGTAGAAGAATGAGGGGTCTCTGGGTTCTCTTTTATGAAGGGCACAAATCCCATTCATGAGACCTCTTAAAGTCCTTTGTCACTGTATCATTACATTGGGGATTAGGAATTCCATATAAGAATTTTGAAGGGACATAAACCCTTGGTACATGTCATAAAGGCATGGAATTTAACACCAACCCATTCTCAGAGGGAGTGTATTTACACTAAAACAAAGCTAACACCATATAGAACAAGTTCAGTGATGGAGAGGGAAGCCTTGAGCCAAAGCCTGAAATAGTACATTTATGGATCTTTCAGTTACTTAAGCTAAAATTTATTAGATAATAATTAAAATAAATAAATAATTTAAAAATTATTTTACATTATTTTTTCTTTCTTATTTAAGTTAGATTGAATTGACTTCCTTGTGTTTTCTCTATTTGACAAGTCTTGACAAACACACCATCCAAGCACCACAGCCAAATTGAAAATGATCTTAAGACCTGATTCAAGGAACCCTGGGCACTTGGTTATCTAAGGTTAGAACTCCATCTCTATTGTATTAGGACTTGTACACACCTGTGACCAAATACCTGAAGTGGATTTGAAAAGGGAAGGTTTATTTTGGATCATGTTTCACGGGGATACAGTACATCCTGGCAGGGAAATCATGGCAGCCATGACGGCTTCATCCACAGCACTCAGAGCAGGAAATGGTATCTCTTTACACATTGGTGGATCACAAAAAGCAGAAGGAACAAAATCAGATACATAACCAGGCCATCACCATGAAGGCCCACCTTAAGCGGCCTACATTGGCCAGAGAGGCCCCACTTGCCAAAGATTCTTTTAAGCAGCGCGGCCAACTGGGTATCAAGCATTGATATATATGAAATTGTATGAACATTCTCAAACTATAACATGTGCCACTTTCCATGTGACCTTGAGCATTGGGCTTCTCCACTTTGACCTTGAAGTCCTCTCTACATAAGGCATTGATTCTAAAATCTTACCTTGACTTTTCTCTAAGATTATAGCATACAGATGAACTTTGGTTGCACATTGGAACCCCTGTAAATGTCTCCCCGTTGATGTCCTTCAGAAGGTATCCATTCTACAAAATGTGACCTGAGGGATGCTCATCACACAATAAAGCATCCTTGGAATGTAACAGGAGACCTCATAGCACATACTTTCAAATTGTTTCACTTGGTGTGACTGCCAGAATGACCCAGCTAGGAGACACCAAATTGATCAGCTCATTTAATGACTTCATTTACAAATGAAGAACCTGAGGCCAGGAAGTCTAAACCACCATTACAACCTCCAGGTCCTAATGATTGACCAGGGAGCCCCCACTTCATGCTCCGGGTAGGGATTTCTTCTTTGACAATTTAAGTTGCAAGATTTGGAAAGACAATAGGGTAATTCATAAGAAACGGATCTGGGCAGTGGAATCTAGAAAAATACCAGCCAGCTTGCTTTTTTTCAAGAGGCAAAAAAAAAAAGAGAAAATCATCAATGCTGTTGGACCAACCTTTTGCAGGTGAGGTTGAGTGGCGGTTGCTATGCTATTCACAGAGACAGAGAAGCAGTCAGCAGGAGTTGAGTGGGAAGCAAGAGGCCTGACTGAAAGTTGACGGCAAACTGAACAATTAGAAGTGGGAAATATGGACCAATTCCATCCTTGAGCACATATATCATGACAAATATGTGATAAAAAATTTTAGATTCTAGACAGTTTGGGGACCACATGTTTGTCTTAAATATTTTTGGTAACATTTCTTATAGTCTTTTTTTCCTAAAAAGGCATTTTATTTATTTATTTATTTGACAGAGAGAGAGAGAGAGAGAGAGAGAGAGAGAGAGAGAGAGAGAGAGAGAGAGAGAGAGAGAGAGAGAGAATACGGACACACCAGGGCCTCCTGCCAGTATAAACTCCAGACACATCCTAAAGTCCTTCTTGCTACCACATATCTAGAACTCTGGCAAGCTATTAAGGGTCCAATATAAAATTTAAACTAAATTTTCATATATTTGAGTAAGAGAGTACTACTAAGAAAAATACTAAGAAATTTTTTTTTAAAAGGCATAAACTGAAAAGAGATGAAAATCCCAAGATAAAAATATGTATGTTTGAATTTGTGAATTAATAGAAATAAGTATATGAATTAGCATTCATTATGATATATAAGGACAGAGCTAGGAGAAATTAAAAGTGGGTCTAAGACAAAGCCTGATGACATAAATGTTAAAATATAGAAAAATAAGGCAAAGAAAATGATTACCTGGATGTCTATAAATAGTTCCAAAGTGGAATGGAAAAAAAAAACATAAAACATGGGGAGACTTGGAGCGGGTGTACATGCAGAGGAAAAGGCTGAGAATTTTCCAGAAGTTGTGAAGGACATAAATTATTGGACACATTAATGCAAAGCTACAGAATAGCAACCACCTTTTCTGGAAGACAGTTCAGAGTAGGCCACCAGGGACTTCCTCCCAGTGACATGGGCAGGGAAGGGACACAAAAACACACCTTACAGACTCAGAAAGGCACACTTGGAATTGATCCACAGTGACACAGTCTTCCACGTTGAGGCTGCACTGAGATCACGCAGGACTGTCCCTTCCAAAGGATGATGACTCGGTAGGTAAAGAGCTTGTCACTCAAGCATGAAGAACTGAGTTCCAGTTCTCCCAGAATCCATATAAAGGCTGGCCATGGCACCATGCATCTCTAATCCAAGCAGTAGAGAGACTGATGGAGGTGTGATCTCAGGACTTCTTGCTGGCTAGCCAAGACAATGAGCTCCAGATTCAATGAGAGACGTGGCCCAAAAAAAGAAAAACATAGCTGAGAAAGGAGTTGAGAAAGACACCTACCATTGCCTTCTGGATGTCAAATGAATATGCAAATACATTTGTACACACACACACACACACACACACACACACACACACACACACACACCTGTACACAAAACGAATGATCTGAGGAGTCCAAGTCCTGAAAGGAAGAATTGAGAGGACCCTTTTGAATCTGTAGGAAAATCCAATCAATATAAAAACGTCTTTAAGCATCAATAGTGACAATCCACAGCTAAAAAAATCCAGAACTGAAACTGTCCCACAGCAAGTCCTTTGAGGAGGAAGTTCTAACCAGAATTGTGGAATTCCAGGTCCCGTTAGGAATAAAGGGCAAAGATTTATTTCTTATTCAATGACAAATAGATTAAATTTTGTAGGATAAAACCCAAGACAAGGAGAAGGAAATGGTTAACTTCCAAACCAGTAAAGAAAAAGTGTTAGATTAAGTCATAACAAATCCAATATGATGAAAAAAAGGAACACCAACAGCAAAACAGAGAAATCAATCCAAATATCTCATTAATCACAAAATATGTAAACTTACTAAATCTTCTCTATGAATCAATAACTAGAAAGCAGAATTTTAAAAAACGTTATTAAAATATCCATTCAAATAAAGTTAACATGGGATATTATAAAAGGAAGTAGACTTTCAGGCAAAAAAAATAAATAAACAACTTTAAGATAAAGTGTGGTGGTGCATACATGTAATCCCAGCATTCAGGAGGCAGAGACAGGAGGTTTCCCTTGAGTTTAAAGCCAGCCTGGTCAATATAGTGAGATCAAGGCCAGCCAGGGCTACACAGTGTAACCTTGTCACAAAACAGCATAAATCCACATATAAATTGACCAACCCATAATGATATTATTTTTGTTTCAAATTTTCAAGGTTTTATAAGATGTTGAAAATTACAGATATCTAACAACACACCTTCAATACATGTTAAACAAAATAGAACCACAAAAATGAATTTATATATTTGAAGTGCACACATTTTTATGGAAAAATACTCAAACCTGGACTCAACTATTAAATGATGATTCAAATTCATAGAGGATATTTAAAAAGTAGCAAAAAAAACCCCATGAAGCTCACTAGAAAAAGCTCAGTAAAAGCATAGAATTTAGTTGATTAAATTTTTTAAAGTATGAAAATTAAACAGATATCATAGTTATAACAATATGAATTTGAGTGATGAATATCACCACATAATTTAAATAAAGAAATACATACAGACCTCTGTGTCCAAATTCCACCACCCTTGCGCAGGAATGGAGCAGGTCAATATTTAATTTAAAAAAATAAAATTTAAGATGACAGCTACTCTCTAGAGGCAGAGAAAACTTGTGCTTTACTTAACTGGTTATTGTTAGCAATACCAACTTTTGCATAATGATACCATCACATTGGAGCTAGCCTCTCATGTCAAGGATTATTTTCTGCCTCTGGAAATTTCTATTCCATTTTCTGAGCAAAATTCTCTTGTCTTTCCTTTCCTCCCCTTCTTCCTTTTCTGGAGATTTGGATATCCACCTGTTTATCTTCTCAAGCAGTTTCTCACATCTGTTCTTGCTTGATCTTAGCATTATGAATTGAATAGCATGTATAATTTGATAACTGAATAGATCATGATTTACTCCTTCTTTACTGACTTATTTCAACTGTCTCCAAGAGAAAAGACAAGTTTCTTGAAACCCACTTGAGATGGTTAGGTTTTGTTGTCAACTTGATCCTTCTAATTATCTTGGGTAGGTCTCTCAGGATGTTTACAGAAAGGCAGCCTCTCAGTAGGGAGCAGGATGTAAAGAAGTTCAAAGAAGCTAGAATTTAACATCCTTTCCTGTGTGGGCAGTGCAGGAAGAAATTCCGGAGAGTCAGGAAACCATTAAGTCTGGGGAAGGGTCGCAAGACCCCACTCTAAGGCTATATAAAGGGGAAGAAATTGTCTCCTGGACTCCCTGCTTGTTGGCTACTGGTTCTTGTTCATGACTTGCACTCGCATCCTGCTCTCCTACCCATTCTGGACACCAGAACCCAGTTCCCTCAACCTTACATTGTGGACATGAAAAGCAGCCACTCCCCAGGGAGCCATCAGGCTTCCTGGGCTGCATTGGGACTGCTGAGGCCTCCAGCCATGTGAACTGAACAACTACTGGTTTCTTCACCTGTGGGCCTGCAGACTGCTATTGTTGGACTATTGTAAGCTACCCCAATAAAATCCCTGTTACTGCAATCCATTCTGTCAACTCTGTTTCCTCTAGAGAACCCTGACTAATACAACACTGTATTCATTACTTTCTCTTTTTTATTTTTTATATTTATTATGAACAAGTATATACATTATATGATCAAATCTTATGAAGGTGTCCCCATTTCCCTCCTCTCTGTCCCCTACCCACTGAGGTCTTTCCTTGGTGCACATACTGGATCTGTCCATAGGTTATGGGGTTATGAACTGCATCTTCCCTTATTGCTCTGACCAAATCACATTTGGAGGGCACAGGCCATCGTGGCTGGAAGTCATGCTAGCAAAAGCATAAGGTAGCTGGCCTCATATCCAGAGCAAAGAAGCAAAGAGAGATGAATGCTGGTGCTCCGCTCATGGTCTCGTTACTCCCTCTGCATTCAGGCAGGGACACCAGACCAGGGGTGGTGCTTCCCATATTCAAGGTGGTTCTTCCTTCCCCCATTAAACCTCTCTGGATATTCCCCCACAGAAACACCAAGAGCTGGGTCTCTTAGGCAATGTCTAATCCAGTCAAGTTAACAACCAAAACTAATGGTCACAGCTAACAAGACCTTCATGTCACTGAAGACATTTCTCAAATTCTAATATATAGGGAAAAGAGATGACACTGATGTAACCAAAGGGGGAAAAAACCTTGAAGGAATCAAGCAAAG
This sequence comes from Zapus hudsonius, assembly GCA_004024765.1. Taxonomy (NCBI): domain Eukaryota; kingdom Metazoa; phylum Chordata; class Mammalia; order Rodentia; family Dipodidae; genus Zapus; species Zapus hudsonius. The sequence continues at coordinate 21,542 of PVHP010011811.1, forward strand.
GACAGAGATAAAGGAAGAGATGAGGAGAAAGTGAAAAAAGAGAGATAGAGACACACATACAGAGAGAGACAGAGACAGAGACAGAAATGGAAAGAAATTGCTGTATCCTTACATCTTAAAAGGAGTCTTTTGAACCTATAGTTTCAGTTTACTTGATGAAATCTTTGTCCTCAGTCTTCACTGGTCAATAGAGGGTCTACGTGTGACCTGAGCCAGCTTCCCCCAGGATGTGCCACAAATCCTAGTAAGGGCAGACTACAAACCCCTGAGTTTACTCTGGAAACTGGATTAGAGACCCAGATTTATGAACAGAGATGGGATGGCAGTCTTGGCCACCTCTATTTGAAAGCTGCTAGAGATGTTGGGCATCAGTTTTGTGTACCTCTAAGGGCCCCATTCATGAAGTAGGACGCCAATCCAGTTAGATGAAAACCTAACAGCCTTTTTGCAAACCTCTGTGAGCCCTTGCTACCTACATGCTCCACTGGTTGTGTGTTTTCATTCCTTTTGGTGTCATTTCATGAGGATAATTTGGAATGTCAATGATCCTTGTTGGAAATTTGAGATCTTACCAGGCTGGCTCAGTGCTGTCCCTTGGCATTGCCCCTGGTGCCCCTTCCTCTCTCAGCATCTTTTATCATTCCTTCACCTATCTGGACTCCGTAGACATGCTGGCTTGCCAGCCCTACTTACACCTCTGCATCCCATCAGAAATATTTCTTCCTTCTCTGATTCTTTGTGTCTTTCAGTCCCTTGAATCCTAAGCCCTTTACCCCATGAGGGCTTGGACTCTCAAGCAACTAACTATTGCTTCTTTTCCCTCGCAAGTCTACCTGTGAATTTGAGAACTCTTTGTCATTTTTATGTACCACTTCTATTTTTTCTTTCCTAATTTCTCTATCACAATGGATTCTCTTAATTTTTTTTATTGATCTGAAGGTGCTATTTATATTTATGGAAGCTGACCCTGTTTGCATATTTTGAAAAAAAATCATCCCCAGTTAGGGGATCTGTCTTTTGAGTTTAATAGTATTTTGGTGTAAAATTAACTTCAATATGTTTTTGTTTCCTTGTTTAATAATTTAAGAATCTCTTCCAATGTTATAAGGTATTCCTATAAACTTGCTTTTAAAATGAAATCATTTTCTTTCATATTTAAACCACATATCCAATTGAAATTGATTCTAGTGTTCAGTGTAAGCCTGAGATTCAATTTTATCTTTCTGTATACCATTGACCTAGATGATTTATCCAACAATTCCTAGATCTTATAAAGACTCACAGGGTAGGCTCGCTAATGAATGAAGACTTGTATTTATGTAGTTATGTTTTGTGGTTTTCTATTCCATTCTATTGATTCATTTTATTATGCCAAGAATAGCTGTATTTACAAGATAAATTACTCTAAAGCAGGGAAATAGACTTTCCTTTTCTGTACTGTCCTGGGGGTATAGTTCATGAAGCGTCTCCCCAAAGGCTGGCAAATTGAAGGTCTGATCCTCAGCTGATAGATTCCATCATTGAGAGGCAGTTGGATCACAAGGGTTATGACCTGTCGTAGTCAGCCACACGTTGCTGGGATGAATCTTCAAACCAGGCATGATTTGAGGAGGAAAATATTTATTAAAATAACAGACCCAGGGGAAGTTAAGGAAAAAAGGCTGGCCCCCTTTCACAGATCCAAGCAGAGACAGACAGAAGCCCACCACCAGCACCTTAAGCAAGCAAGCACATTCTCTAACTAGCAAACAAGAGGAACTCCAGGCTTGAGCTCAGACTGCTTTTTGCATATGTATAGCTAGAATTCCAGAAACACCTTAGGGATGAACCCTAGGATCTGGCCAAGATGACACACCTCCAGCCAGAACTGGCTGGAGACAATTTACAATTATAATAAACTTTTGAATCTATTGGGGGACATTATTCAAACTACCACATGACCTCATCAGTAAATTAATCCATTGGCAGATTCCTAATTCAATGGCTTTATTGAGATGTGATGGAAAGTGGAACCTGGTTAAAAGAAGTAGGTAACTGGGAGGTCCCCTTCCTGTCCTCCTCTCCGCTTCTCAACCATCATGAAATGAACAAATATGTGCTTCCCACATGGCATCCTACCTCACCACTGCCCAGAAATGTCAGGGCTATTCCACCATGGACAAAACAGCCAAATCTATGACCAAAAGAAATTCTTACTCAATTAAGAATTTTATTAGACATTTTGTTACAGAAATGAAAAATCTAACACAACCAGTTAAAAATTTTTAAAAAATTACATTACATACAAAGACCCCTGTTTCATAGTTCATCTTTTACATGAAAACCACCCCCCAAAAATCCCACATTGAGCATGTACACAAATATTCTGAACACAGAGGAAATAGCTCTAAGCAAGTATTAATTCATAGTTTCAGCAATTAGTATAGAAAACATGCATTTTAGCATTCTGCCTTTATCATTACCAGTAAGGCTTGCTCTTGGGCTAGAAAGATAGTTTACAATCATGCAATCTGCAAATCTATTTGTCACATTACAAAGCTATATTATAAAGTCTGCAGAGACCATAATGGGAAAATGATAGCATCTCCCTTCCATCTCTGGTAATAAATTATATTACTAAACTAGGGATTTAAATTTATTTCTTTTTGTTAAAGAAAAGTTATTCAGAAACCCATAGCTAATATTATATAAAGAGAAGCTAAGGATAAATGTAGCCAAATTAAAGTATGACCATCCAATTTCTGTTATCACCACATTAAAGAAATAATATTCTAAAGTTCCACTGGTGGAATTCTTTAACACCACACACACGAAATAAAAATTAACAAATGAACATATTACCAAGAATGAAGCAGAATTTTCCATATTTGGGTATGAAATTATTCATCTAGATAAAAATACCAGATCAAGAAAGAATGAACTGAGGAAGCATCTTAGAAATGGAAAGTTCAATAATTTTACAAAGCTAATGATATCCTCATATATTAACAGTAAGCAGGAAGAGCTGATGGGAGGGGAACTCACTTCAAATAATACCAGCACATTGAAATAATCAGGGACTGTGTTAACCACACATGTACTGAACCTATGTGTGTAAATTCAATAGAATTGTATTGTGAGTCCAAAAAAGGTAATTAATAAGGAAACGCTA
>PVHP010011811.1:24792-44492 GCA_004024765.1 Zapus hudsonius
ATATATATATATATATATATATATATATATATATATATATATATATATATATGTAGAGAGAGAGAGAGCATAAAATTTCTTCAGGGAAGTCTCAAATATAATATAGACCAAGGAATTTATAATATATTTGAATCCTGATTCTCCCTTTCACTGCAATATTATATCACATAGAACTATACAACTATAGAACTGACTATAGACGGGAAAACCCAATTTGTTAGGTTATAATCCAATAAGTATAATTTATTCAAAACACGGGTAAAGCCCCCAGGGAGGGTCCCGGTGCTGTGTGATGGAGTGTGTCAGTGTATCAAAGAGGAGTCAGAGGGGCTGCTTCAGCTTGACAGGTCTCAGACCCACTACATTATCCCCATAGCTGTCTGGAGTAGGGAAAATTTATTCCAAACAGCCACACCTTTTCTTTCTTATCTCAAAATCGAGATTCACTAGATTTATCTCACTGTGTTATGAAAATTGAGTTCGTGTAAATTCTTGGAGTAGAGCCTGGTACATATAACTCTCTGTCATGACCATTTAAGAATAATGGTGTGGGAAGTTTGTCTTTTATCTGGTGTTCCAGGAGCTTTTCGGCTAAGATGTCATAGAAGAATACCTGTAGGAAAATGTCAGTGACCCTCTGGGGGTAAGGTCCAGGATCTAGAAGAACTGGTCGTAAGTCACCATGGTGACAAGATCTCTTGGCCTTTGAGGGGACAATAAGCAGGCTATGAATGGGCCTGAGAAGGTGAATGTTGAGGACGGTCGGGAGTGCAGGGTCAGAAAGGATGTTCTGGATGGCTTTCTACAGAAAACTGTGACCTGACACATGGTGCAGGTGCCCTCTAGCATTGCTGCCAGTGGTAGGTTTGGGGTAAACACTGGGTCCAGGCAAGAGAATGCCATGTTGCTTAGACAATGATGGTCCTAGGAATTGTGCATTCAAACTTACCAAGAAAGATAATTTCCGGTGTTAAAATGTTTCTAAACTCTTAACATTGTTTCAATCCAACTGGGAAGTTCTGTATTTCCATATTACCATAATCTGAAATGATAAGAATATTCAACCAAGTCCATGTGTGTGTACACAGACACACAGACACACACACACACACACACACACACACACACACACACACACACACACACACGGTCTCATTTCAGCTAAAATTTTTGAGCCAAATCAGAACATAAATTTGAGTTACCAGATGTACCAAGAATACCAGAAGTATTAAATATAAAAGGATTAAAATGGAAGAGCCTGGAAGACGACTCCTTTGGTAATGCCTTGCTGTGCAGTCATGAGGGTCTGAGTTTGAGTCTCCTGTCTCCATGTGAAAGCTGAACACAGAAGCATCCATCTCTTACCCCAGGTAACTGCAGTGATATAGGAAACAGAAACAGGAGAATCCCTGGAAGCTCCAGGGCCAGCTAGCCTGATGTATACAGTGGTGAACAAAGAGACCCTGTCTTAAAAAAGGTGTTGTGGCCAACACACAGAGTTGTGCTCTAGCCTTCACACACATACTGTGACAAGCATGTGACTGTACACACACACACATACATGTGCTCAAAATGATAATCTTATAGTGAATCTCATGGAATGCTTAATGAAAATACTTCAAATATTTTTCTCTTAAGCTAATGGATAAGAAGCATACTCATAATTAACACTATTATCTAACATAGCTGGTCAGATTTTACCTAAAGCAAAAGAAGGAAGGAAGGAAGGAAGATTGGAAGGAAAGAAGGGATGGAGGAAAGGAAAAGAAGAAAAAAGGAGGAATATAGTATAGTGGTCAGAGTCAGATAGAAGGGAAAGCAGCCAGGAAGGAAAAGAATAACTCTCTGAGTTGATTAAACTAATTTATCATGCTTTATAAATTGAAGCTGTTTTCTAGAAAGGAAACAAAAAAATCCTGAGAATTTCTTAGAAAATTTAATGAAGTTTTATAAGTTTGACTGTTACAATTGAATTATATTCAACCAATAGCTTACATAAAAATGAGCAATAATTATCAAAAAACATATCAAGGAAATGAGTGATGGTATGACTACAGTTTTAAAAAAAGTGAGAACATATCTCTAAAAATAAAATGAATCCAGGAGCAACATTTATAGTCTCTATAAAGAAAATGGCAAATCAGCAAACCTATTGTAAATCAATATCACACATTTATCTATTTATTTGCAAGCAGAGACAGAGATAACGACATACAGAGAGAGGATGGGCACACCAGGCCCTCTTGTTGCTGCAAATGAACTCCAACTGCATGTGCCACTTTGTACATCTGGCTTTACGTGGGTCCTGGGGAATCAAACTCGGTCCAGCATGCATGGCCAACAAGTGCCTTTAAACACTGAGCCATCTCTTCTTTAGCCCCACTATTACATGTTACATGTCATATCATGCAACATATGTTGTATGGCCTCTATTATGTTATTCTATATATCCTAGATATTATCTATCAAAAGAACTGGGGATAAGAAGAAAACGTGTCATATCTGATAAACATGCCCCATATGATTATACAACAAACGTGATCGTCAGTCTAATGGAAACTGAGATGATTCCTCTTTCTCTGGTTATCACATTTTATTGACATTCAGTATTCATTAATTACCACCATTTTCCAAAGATTGTCATATTCACATTATTTATCAATAACATATACATCTGCATTTTTATAGTAATGTCAATACCACCAAATGCTCTGAGGTAGAAATAACAGCTGTGTGGACACTGAATTTCAAAGGCATGCCCCAAAGTGTCACTTTCACGATTGCGGAATTGGAAATGATCTACATGCCTAACCATAGGATGCTGCGTAAATAAATTTTGAATTACTTTTTAGTGAAATTGCATATACAAAATATGCATTGACAAACAGGGATGCATCTCTGAACAAGTTCATGCTTGTGTGAACATCATCACCCATGCTCGTGCAAACTTAAATGATACAACCTGTTATATACCTAGGGTATATGCATATGCATATAGAATATGCATTTAATACATCTATACGTGTATACATGGTGCAGCCTGTTGCTCGCGAGACTGCTGTGAACATACAGACAGAGGTTAAGCCAAAGGAAAACACACTAACCATGGCTACCTGGAGCAGCTGCCAACACAGTGAGTCAGACTTGTTCACAGAAAATTTCTTTGCTTATAAGTAGCACACTTTAAAGTAACCAGACAGCAGCAAGCATAGTGAATCATTAGCACTATAACCAAATGTCAAACATGCATATTGTATGCGATGGTATGGGTTATCCTTGCCAATGGTTAACCACCAGTAGGTATATTTAAAACAGCTTCAGCACAAACATGATTAACGCACTGGGCCAGGGTGTTACACCGGCTCTCAGGACACTGGGAGAACCGAAGGCTTCATCATTCAGCTCATTTGAATCCCAGGGAACCACAATCCAGCCTTTGATATTGACCAAGACATCACAGGCAGCATGAGACCGCATTTATATTAATGTTATTGAAGATCATTTGGCTTGGAAAAGTAGTCATAACATAGTGACCAATACAAAATTAGTTTGGAAACAGATTGTAGGCTGGAGAGATGGCTCAGTGATTTAGACACTTGCTTGCAAAGCTTGATGGCCAGAATTTGAATTCCCAGTACTCACATAAAGCCAGGTGCACATAGTGGCACATGCATCTGGAGTTCATTTGTAGAGGCCCTGGCATGCCAAATCTCTCTCTCTCTCTTTTTCTTTCTCTCCCCTCTCCAAATAAATAAATAAAATATTTTTTAAATAGAGTGAATATATTGATGGAACTGTTATTATAGACTGATTTTTAAGACTAAAATCATATGTACCAATATGCAAAGAAAAAATCATAATTCATTCTTTTGCATGTTTGTACCTTTACAGAATCTCTGCTAATTAACAGATTTTTAATGAAATTCTATTGTGCTTAATTTCATAATAACCTCTAATATGTAGAATCTGCTCCATTTTCAACATCTCACTTCTCAGAAAACAAGGTCCTCATATTTGAGTTGCTAAAGTCAGAAGCTGAGGGACTTTTAGCAACTCTTAAGCTCAACTTGATTCCGAATCAGTCATCCGTCCCTGTCAAATCAAAGTCCTAAATTATCCTCGGGCACTTCCTTTCTCCTAAAGTCTGTGGCCTGAGTCATGAAGATGATGAATGAGTGGTGGGAACTCACAGATGTCTCAGCTGCTGTCATTTGGTCCACACTCCACCTCCCCATAAACACTCCTGCCATGGTCCATTCAAAGTTCACCTCTGCTACTAAGAAGATGAACATAGCATTGATGCCAGAAAGATGATGGGAAATCTGACTAGCAAAACCAAAAGGGTTTGTTGGTGCCATGGTGAATATTAATTACTACTGCAATAACCCCATCCTCAGCAAAGCTATGTGTATAGATGAGAGTGTAGATTCTCAATCATATGTGTACTTTGGAATCCCTGGGGGAATTCTCTAAATGACTGGACCTGTCCTCAACTCTCCAATATTCTGATTTCTTTGATCAACTGGGCAATGATATTGTTCACAATAATCCAGATATTAATTTTTGTTCATAATAATCCAGATATTAATGTGTGACAATGTTCAAGAATTATTCATCTCTAAGAGTACTGAGTTATGTTAAACCCCTAACGTGTTCCCACAACTATCTCTTTCATCCCAATACCCATTAAACCTTACTTTTTCCTGTAAAGAAAATCTACTGAAAGGTAATTTTATGTGCTGTTTACATTGATGAGTCTTCTAGGAAACATACATGATGTTTGTAAACAGTGATTGCGTTCTAAATATTTGTGATCTGATGAAAGCAAGCATGCAGAAGTGAATTTACAAAGCTCTAGTTTAGGACTTGTCAGCAAAAGAAAAAGAACAAAAGGCTCAGCAGATGGAAGCCCTGCAGCCCCAGGTCTCTACAGCAGCTCCAGCCAACATAAAAGAAATAAAATCAGAATGATTGCAGTAACATTGACCATCAGTATTAATGATCACATTTTAAGTTATGCCACATCCACCTCTCTGTCTAAAATATTTTAATTTACTTTCATGATGGTTCAGGGTCTATATCATTAGGCACTGAATAGAACTTAATTAAATAAAAATGCTGTTTAATCCACATAGTATAAAGCAGTGTTTGCTCACTTATAAATCATATCACATTTAGACAAAATGTTGCAAGAGAAAAAAATATTATGTTAAAATACATATAGCTCTTCTCTGAACTCTAATGGGAGCCTAAGGTTACATTCACAGCACTCTACTAAGATTTTAACAACATAACTTATTCATGTATGCCCTTGGCCATTTTCTATACGACACTTCCCCAAAGATGAGGAAATGTGAAGAAAGGCTCCGAAGACAATCAGCTCATATTAGACAAAATGCCTTGTGCTGGTGATGGATATCTGAATGTTATAAGGCAGCCATGAAAGACTCCTGGCATCTCCAGCAGAGAGAAAGGAGTCTGACAGGATCCAGAAGGAGAGTTGGTCATATTCAAAAAGAAACCTGAATATCAATAGGCAACGTTAAAATTCAAGACAGAGCAAATGTCTATGGTGACAAGGGCATGCAGCTCACAGAGTCATGAGCTCACTGGTGAATGACAGAAAGAACCAAATGGGACCTTGTCTGTAAATAATGAACAGTGGCATTGATCTGGGACCGCCTTGTTACAGAATGCAAGAGAGTAACATATTCCCCATAGGTAAGGGGATTTCATGAGAAACCACATTCTTGGATCCTAAGAACACAAAAGAATGCTTTCTTGAAATGAGAAGTGAGATTCAGCTGGGTGCATACAACTCAAGAGGAGCAGGTGAGTTTCCAGGTACTGTAAGTCCATAGGATAACTTAAGTCCAAAGTCTACTTCAGTAAAATGAACCAATTGACTGAGAGTGGCAGTTATACTTGTTCAGAGAAAATGAAATACAGGAAAAGAGTTTCTCTCTCTTCACCTGGATGCCTTATCTTCAGCAGAGTCAGGGACACCCCAAGTTAGTGCTGAAGTAATGCAGAGCTTAGAGACTCAAATGTAGTCCTTAAATGCATCCTAATTTTGGAAACATGAACCAGCTTCTTGAGCTCATGTTTCTCCCAGGTATGATAAGTAGGCTTCACTCTTTAAGCTAAAGCCTGTGGTTATCTGAAAGATGAGATTAAGGGTGTCTTGGGTAGGCTCAGCTGCAATTGATTTGCAATGTCTGTCTCGGGCACAGAAAGAGCCAATGTGTTCCTCTTGACTTTTTGTCCTTCAAGGTTTAGACGGTGGATTTTGTGGCTCCTGGATTACTGTTTGAAGGTTTAGGAATACTGGGTTTCTGATCTGCTGTCCTAGCATCTACTTGTCATCTGTGTGTCTCTGCTTTCCGATTCTAGGTTTTCATGGTGTGATTATCTTTCTTGCCCAGGAAGAAAATCTAGTTTACCTTAAGGAAAACGATGTGCCCAGGGAATGAAGACAAACTGTCGGCCACAAAGGCTATTTGTGACTTCAGATGACCTATTTCACGCCAGCTCCACATGTCTCAGCCAGGCAGATGATCTCAGGCTCTTCTGTGAGCTGCACTGTGGGAAGCTCAGGTGTTGAGGAAAGATGCTGATGTTTTCACACCCAGCTGTCCCAGACTACAACCCAAATCTCTGAGAACTGTTTTCCTCTATAAATCACTGAACAGATTTGTGACTTAAATTCTAGATAAATAGTCTCAATTTACCAACACCAGCTTCACCAAACCAGGCAAATAGCAGTCCTCTGAAAACTAAAAGAATAACATGTTACAACATCTGTTTTCAGTCTTGCTCCCAAAGGTGTTTTGTCTCAGCCAAATTCTACATCATAGAAGCAATAATTCAAGTTAGAAAATGCTCAGAATCCCTCTGTGGAGTACTCAGATTCAGGTTCCCACTTCTACCAGACTTGCTTCTTGGGCTGGACAATTGTTGGCTTGAAAGGTATGAGCTTTTCAAGTCTACATCTCCTTAGTAGAGATGTTGAGTTACTTGCTATAGTTTGGAAAATTTTATGCCAAGACATTCTAACACTTCCTATAATGGCTTTTGTATAAAAATAGTAAATTATACTATTTCTGTGGGCTAAAAAGAGAATAAATAGTACCACATTGAGTCTACCCTTGTCTCGTAAATGCAAAAATTATCTTTACAAGTGACGACAGTAATAACTTTCCTTGACATGGAGATGGTTGGGCAAAAGTTTGTTCAGATATCATGCAAATGAAATCATATTTAAAGATGGTCTTCATGTGTATTTGCAGTAATAACTGCAAGTGATTAATATGTAATTACCGATGACTCACACTGAATTTTATTTTATTTTATTTTTTGCTTTTGTGAGAATATAGTTTAATAAATGCAAAAGCATATTGGGATTGCTTTATTTCCATATTTCCAAAAGTATTTTCATTTGTGATCTAAAATGACCATGGAAGCCTAGGATTCTAACATTGGTTTTGCTCCTTACTATTGAATGAAGGTGTATTAACTACCAGAGTTTCTCCATTTTCTCAAGGGGAACCTTCTGGAAGTTGTCATCACCCTGTCTGTGATGGCTTGTGGTTTCTAAGTGTTCATTCAAGCTGTCTGACAATAAGAACCTTATCTGTATTTTCAGCATCTGGAATATAAGGCAATTCTGCCTGCACATCCCCAAGCAGTGTTCTGGGTCTTAGAGGTAAAACAGAAGGAATATGACTCTCTTAGGGTGTCTATTCCAAATTCTCACATATACTTGATGAATATCTGTTAGGAGAATAATTATGTTGATCTCTGAATGGTGCTTCAAACTCCAAGATCCATACAGGTTAGGAAGGGAAAGATGTGGAGTGTCAGAAAGGGGCCCAGACCTATCAATCAGAAATCATAAGCCTGATCAAAAGAGGGAAGCCACAGCTCAGTCCTAGCTGTCTGTTGACATGTGAGTCTAGTTATATGACAAAATCGATCCGCACTGAGAGCAGTGACCAACTTTATCAAAAACAGCAGGGACAACTCAAGAGAGAAGGTTTGGGGAGGGTCATCAACCACCCACCTGAGATCTCCTGAGAAATGCCACATGGAGTCTCATAGCCTCAGGGATAGATTACAGAGAGGGTGAAAGATCAAGTGACAATGAGCCCCACTGAAGTGTTACTTTGGGGTCTCCTTGCTCTGTAAGTAAGCCTCACCTTGAGGCTGAGGTAAGAGCTTCTCTGGTGGTAATTACTACCCAGCGAGCTCCACCTTAGCAGCTATGGTGGTGGGGGGATTGTCATCATCCAGGATGTGTGGGACCTTGCTGAGGGCACGGAGAAGATAGGGTTAAAGAAAAGTTGAGGCTGGCCTGAAACCCTAATAATCTCTTATCTGTGACAGGCAGGAGTTTTGGCCACCAGAAGTCCCCTTCTGTTATCCTAAAAGCTCAGTCCCTGACAGGCCTCAACAAATCTTGAGATGCCCAGACACTTCCAGGCCTGAATTTACTGGAGCTGGCATACCCCAGCTGTAATAACAAGCCTGGGCAATAAAAGTTTAAAGGTCACAGTTCCTCTGCAGCCACCACCATCCAGTACGTGCCTAAAGGTGCATACTTCCCGCCACCTGGAGCGGAGAAAACCCCCTCAACTTATCTATGCAAACTAGGCATCCACAGGTTACTGGTCCCACCAATCCCTTCATGAAACATCCACAGAATACCCTGATCCTACCAATCCCCTTTCTGCTTATGCCCCTGCCTCTGGTTTTTCCTCTAAATAAATGACCTTTTGTGCATAAGAAATGAGTGTTTCATTGCAAGTGTCTCCTGGGTGGCTATGCCTGTCGGCTCATCACTGTCCCAAGACTCTTTCAACCAGCTACATGGATGAACCTAGGTATTAGTATACATGACCCCCCCAAGGAATCCATGAACAACAAGGATGGGATGAGACTTCTCAGTGGTGCAGGAGTTCTGGGGTCTCCACTGTCCTGGAGAGGAACAAGGAGCTCTTAATTTAGCCACAGAGATATCATCATCCTAGATGAGATGGCACTTGTGGTGCATCTGGTCTGGCGGCTTCACATTCTTGGAAATAACCTCTCATCCTACTCTGTAACCAACCCCAATAAACTCCTAGGGTCACCAAACTGATATGGATGCTTTCATACTTCGGTCTGTTATCTAAACCCTATCTGAGGGGAAAATGTGTCCATGTTTCCCCCGGTTAAACGTTTTCCATGATGGGATGTAGAGATGGCTCAGTGGTTAAGGAGTTTACCTAAATAGCCTGATGACCAAAGTTCAATTCCCCAGTGCCCACATATAGCCAGATACACAAGGTGGCATATGCATCTGGAGTTCATTTGCAGCAGCTGGAGGCCCTGGCATGCCCATTCTCTCTCTCTCTCTCTCTATCTCTCTCCCTCTCTCTCTGCTTTAAAATAAGCAAATAATGTTATATAAAAAATTCCCATGATAGTCTATGATAGCTAAAATATCCAAGTTATTATGAAACATTTTTCTTACAAAAAGTTACAACTACATTCATATTAGTATGCTGGGCAGGCAAGCCAAACAAAAAACTTATCTAGTGCATATTTGATCTATGATCTACTGTGTGGAAATTTGGAGTGAGGAGATAAATTGCTGGGCTGAAGAAATGGCTTAGCTATTAAGGCCTTTGCCTGCAAAGCAGAAGGGCCTGAGTTTGATTCCTCAGTGTCCACATAAACCCAGATGCACAAGGTGGTGCATGCTTCTGGAGTTCATTTGCAGTGGTTGGAGGCCCTGGCACACCCATTCTCTCTTTAAAATAAATAAAATATTTTTAAAAAGAGAAGATAAATTGCATTTCTAAGATTTCCATTGCTGAAAAAATTCCATAAAAGTCACAAATCCAGTGATGAATTTGGGAATTCTTCTATGAGGGATAGAATTGTTTCAACAACATGATGGCTAAATTCAGGAAGCTGAACCAGATGACATCATAATTCTCTTACAGTTCTAAGAACTTATAGGTTAAATCTTACAAAAATCAACAATTGGGGTAAATGTGTTTCATTACTAACCAAGGTGTTAATGCTTTTATTGAAGTCTGAGATAAGGGTATTAGTGAGGATCATTGCTTGCTAAGTGTGGGACCCTGCTAAGAGATATGGAGGATATAGGGTTTTGCTGAGACCGGATGGCGTCCGGGACTGTCTCCTTCTGTTAAGGAAGTTGAGACTAGTCTGAGGCCCTGATAAATCTCAAGCATATCCTGGACCCTCCAGCCCCCAGGCAGGCCACAGCTGTGCCCTGAGATAAGCAGGCAATTCAAGGCCTAAACTCAGTCCAGCTGTAATAACAAACCTAAACAATAACAGTTCCTCTGCAGCCATCACCATTCTATACATGTCTAGAGTCACATAGAAAGCTCCCCCCAATTTATCTATGCAAATGAGGCATCCACAGGCTATTGGCCCCTGCAAATCCACTCATGAGATGTCCACAGATCCTGCCCCTACCAATCCCCTTGCTGCCTATGTCCCTACCTCTGCCTTTTCCTCTATATATACAACTTTTATCTATACAATAAATGAGAACTGTCCACTGCCGCATTCTCCTGGGTGCCCGTCGGCCTACTGCTGTCCCGAGACTGCTGCCCACCCAGCTCCGTGAATGAACCGGAGTATTAGTGTACAACGACCTCTCAAGTAATCCATGGGCCGCAGCTAAGATTTAGGATTAAGCCCTTAAGGATGTAACTCAGTTGGCATATCACATGAATAGCATGCAGGAAGCCCCGGCACTGTAGAAACCAGGTCTAGAAGAAAATAACACTAATCCCATCATTTGGGAGCCGAAGCAGGAGGATAAAAAGTTCAGGTCAACCTCAGCTACTTAGCAAGTTTAAGGATAGCCTGGAATAGATGAGGATCTTCCCACACACACACACACACATACACACAAATATATACACACTTATACATATATACACATATACATGCACATACACACATACATAAATATGCACACACATATACAGACATATGCAGACACACACATGCACATACACATACATACACAGGCACATATATCTATATGCACACACACATATACTAACATATACACACATACACACATAAAAACACACAAACGTGTATGAAATTTTGACACAATAAAAAAGATAGGCATCCTGCTTTCAAGGTATTTATTCCTTTATAGCTAGGTCCAAATATGAAAGGGAGAATTCAAAACTGTGTTTCTTTTAACAGAGATCGCTCAAACACTGTACAAATGTTTCATATGAATTTCATTAAAGTATGATTGAATTATTTAAAAATATAATAAAGTATTCTGTCTCATCTAATGTTATATACAAAGCGGTAGCACACAGAAATACCAGAATGTGTGAACTCACATTGTCAGGCTAACTTATTTTATGGAGACCTGGAAATAAAGATTATTTTGCTATCTCTGTGAATACATGATTGCATTTTAGCAGGAGTGGAGCTATGAAATTTCTCATAAATTCTAACATCACACAAAATTAGAAATAATTTCAATTTCTCCATATTACCTTTTTTTTAAAAAAAAATGCACCAAAACAAAGCTTGTTTGGAATTGTGAGAAGTTTAAATCAGCCAGAGTTGTCAAGAAAATTCTTTTTGTATTAAAAGTGCCTTGTATATTATAGGCATAATGAAGGTTATTGTAGTGCTGTGCTCTTATTTAATATCCGTCTTTACATCAGGGAACATATAAATGCTGTAAGCATTCATAACTAGCCATTCATAAACAGCTATAAGCATTCGTAACTAGCCATTCATAAACAGCATAAAACAATGAATGATACAGCCCAGGTACTTTCACATCAAATCCAGCAATATCAAGAATAGTTTATATTGCCGGGCATGGTGGCACACTCCTTTAATCCCAGCCCTCAGGAGGCAGAGGTAGGAGGATCACCATGATTTCAAGGCCACCCTGAGACTACATAGTGAATTCCAGGTCAACCTGGACTAGAGTGAGACCCTACCTCAAAAAACAAAAAACAAATAAACAGAAAAAGAATAGTTTATATTGTACCCACCAAACTTCTAAAATCAAAAACATTGGTTAATTAATATAATCTTGAAGGAATTGATGGTAGGCTATGTAAGAGATCACCAAGCTTGTCTCTCATATTGAGCTCCTAGGCACTGGGCTATAAAGAGGTGGACTGTTTCTCTGTCCTTTGAACTTGAATTGGTTGAGGGCTTTCCTTGTCCAATGGGATGTTAAAAGCATGTCACAGCACAGGCTTAGAAGACATACAACCTGTTCATTTTGCTTCTTTGTTATCTTGAAGATGAATGACCAGCACATGAAGAAGTCCAAAGTAGATTTTGTATAAGAGGCATATGCCATATGACCCAGGTTGACAGTCTTCCATGCACCAGATCTGTAAATTAGGCTCTCTTAGGTTTTCTGGATCCTAGTTTACCTTCCAGCCAGTCACTGGAGCCTGAGTAGCCAAGGACAAACCTGATAAGGCAATTTAGATTAAAAACTACACCATTAGCCAGGCATGGCGGCATGTGCCTTTAATCCAGGACTTGGGAGGCAGAGATACGTGGATCATTGTGAGTTCGAGGACACCCAGAGACCCAGAGAATTCCAGATCAGCCTGGGCTAGAGCGAGACCCTACCTTGAAACAACAACAACAACAAAAAAGCAAAAACAAACAAAACAAAAAAAAAAGGAAAACTCTTTGGGCCCTACATCATCACTGGTATTTAATAATTTAAGGAGCTATTTCAGGAACATCAGTTAGAGGAAGACTCCTAGACATCATTCTTCAGGATAAAAAAGAACGTTGAGATGTTGTAACCCCTGAACATAATGTACATGACACAGTTAACAATAAGTAGACACCCAGAGAAATGGAAGACTGTGATTCAAAGTTAAAGCGGAATGAAAATCAGAGGACTCTTAGTTCTGTCTGAATCCCCTTGTCTCCTTCCTCCCCAGCTCAGCTGCTCAGATTCCCATTTCTCCATAATAGGAATTCAGAAATTGAAATATAAAAAATTTGCTATATCTAAGGAGAAAAAAAACCAAAATTATATTTATGAAAGTGTGCTGAAAGAAAAAAATTAAAAGACCAAGGTGGAAGTATTTTGTTTAATAATTATCAAAATGCACTCAGCTTAGCTAAATGATACAATGAGAGACATGCAATTAAACTTCCCAAGCTAGTTGCTAAGATTTTGCCCATTTAACAAATAAAGGAAATCATCTGCAAAATAATAATAATAATAATAATAATAGCAAAAAAGTTAGAACTGCACAAGGACTCCAGACTTCAAAACTAAAGCATCAGAATCCCAAAAGCCAAGAGAGGTGACTTAGCAACTTGACTATAAAAAGTATAATTGACCTACAAAACCCAGGAATTGGAGAAATAGCTCAGTGAGGGAAATATGAGGACCTGGCATGGATTTATAATGCAAAATAATGCTTTGTGTTCATTTCTGTTGAATAAATAAGTCAGACATAAATAAATCAGATATTTGTTGCCTTAAACAAAGAGAAAATTTATTTTTGAAATAGAGAAAGTGCATCGTAAGTGCACAGTGCAATCTTGGTACTTAAGTCATGCTTAATAAATGCAGCTTAGATCTTACGTTTGCTTAACATGCTGGCTTATTTGATTGTTTAATTTACTCAAAGCAGTTTGATTGCTAATTTTCTGTTGCTTCATTTGATCTTTCTCCTTTAAAATCTAAAGTTGTTTCATATGATGCAATGAGAAACTGAGGAGGGTAGGATTCAGTAAAGAGTCATTGGCTGCCATTTTTTTCATGAAGTGAGTTTGATGAATGGGATGGGGAAGCCATCAGTGCAGACATGGAGGACCCAAGTGCCAACCACAGAGATCACTCCATTGTCTCTTCTCTGGACTGATGACTCATAGCATTTCTTCATTCATTAGACCCTGCAGTCCATTCAGAATGTACCTAACCACTTAACTGGCTAAGATGACCTCACCTGACCTCTGGGCTGCATTGAGGATGATTCTGGATGGAGTTTGCTAAATAAACACCAAGTTTTTCTCTTGATGACTAGAGGCAAGCTCTTAAAAAATGAGCCTCGGTTGCTTAGATGTCTGCCAAGTGCTCTGCCAGCAAGTGTGGCAGCCAGGACTGACTTTCTACCTAGGGAGAATTGGTCTAGGGCTGGAGACATATTCATATTTGTCTCTCACAATGGAGGCATCAAGGGTGGTGGCTATAGGCATCCAGTGGGTAGAGAATAGAGATACTGAGACATAATATACCATATGTAGGGAAGAACCTGGTCATGTGGGATCAATCATCACCTAGTTCCAAATATCAGCAGTGCAGATGTTGGGAAAACCACTCTACAGAGACATAACAGAATGCAACATCCAAAATGTGAGAACACACTGAATGGAGTCCACCTGCTTTGCTTTGACGAAAATAGTCTTTTCCATCAATACAAGGGAACGCTCTACTCCCAACACAGAATAAAACATTTGGTTATTTGGCATTTTCCTCTGTTGAATATGTCTTCATTTTTATCTGTTTAAATTTGCCATTGACTCTTCTTCAGTGAGAGAGGAAAAGCAGAGTGTTCTCAAGCTAGGCAGGAGTATGTTTTAGGATGACTTTTCCAGATCCCATAATATATTCTGCCAGAGCCTCAGTTAACACTTTATCCATAGTGAAGTATTTGATTGATAAATATTGGCCTAAAATCATTTCAAGCAGCTTAAGACTTCCTCAAGTGCTTTATCCAGAAGTGTATAAACGTTAAAAGCATAAACCCTGATGCTAAAAATCTCTGAATGGCCATTCCTTAAGTAAATCAAAGCCATGATATCCAGATTTTTACCTGAAAGTTAGATATATTCTGCTTGCATTATACAGATAATTTACATACATAACCATATATTTTATGAATTTTACAGAAAATATTTAAATAATTGTGTAATTCATGTAAAATATACATTATAATAGAGAGAAAAATCTGGGCAATTGCCCTCATAACTATATAGAATACTTTTAATAATCTAACATTTATATGTGACTTAGAAAGTTTATAAATTGTAATATTTATAATATTTGGTGACAGTAAAGAAAAATATATTAATAACAATTTATGTGTATAATTACCTACAGAAGTCAAGAGAAATTGTGAAGAGATATGGGTAAGTAATTACATCATATGTGTCTCTCTTTCACTTGTGTAGGTAAGTCTTTGTTCTTGAGCTGTAGCTAGTGTGACATTTTAAAACTGTGCATGGTGGTTAGGAGGTTGAGAGGGTTCACATTTACCAAAGCCTTATTTTCTTTATTCTTTAATTTCACTTTCTGCATAAATTGGTTTACAGGGGTAGTTTTAAGACTTGATCCAACTATTGTGATCATGTTTATGACTCAGGTATCTTTATTTCTTCCAATATCACATGGAGATAAAAAACCTGCTTGCAGGCACTGGCCTCATCCAGGTCCCAGGAAAAGTTGAGCTGAACAAGGAGAGATAGGCCTGTTAGAAATCCACCCAGAATCCAGACAGAGGTCAGATATGCACTCCAGCCCTGCAGGTATAGCCCATACTGATGGGATCTGGGTGAATGCACCTTGCCTCACTTGTAATCCTCAGGACCAGTCTTGGAACTCCGGAATGGATGGCATTAATTAGACATTTTCTTAGCAGCCCTCAGTGTTAAATAGGAATACATGAGAGTACTCCTGTGGGATTTCTCAATCATGGCATCATCTTATTCAGCCTCTCTCCTCTCTCTCTCTCTCTCTCTCTCTCTCTCTCTCTCTCTCTCTCTCTCTCTCTCTCTCTCTGCCCTCCCCCTCTAGCTTGCTATCTGTTTCCACAATTTCTTGAATTTTCCAAGCCCTGTTTGCTCTCATTTCTCTTTGGACAGTCTCTTACTCTACAAAGGACTTTCTCCGCCCTCCAGCACACCTCCTTGTTCCCTGAGCAACTTCTAACTCCCCACCAGGTCTCACCTCATCATCTCAACTCAAAGGTGGAGTTCTTAGAATATTGATCGAGTTACAGTCTTTAGGGAAACTTGAGGAAAAGTGTATCCACCCTGTATTTTAAGAGCAGTTCTTTATTATGTTAACTTTTTATTGACAACCTCTGTAGTATAGATAATAATATACCAAGATCATGATGCCCTCTAACCACCCTCCATTTTTCTTTCTGAATCCTCCCTCCATTGAATCCCTTCTTTACAAGGAGTCTCTCCTATTCTGATGTCACCATCTTTTCCTCCTATTAGGTAGGTCTCCTGTAGACAGTGTCAGCCACTTTGAGTTCATGAATACCATGGCCTCTTTGTTTCTGGAAGACAGCATTCCAAAACGCTCTCTCCTTCCTTTGGCTCTTACATTCTTTCTGCTCCTTCTTCTGAAATGGTCCCTGAGCCTTAGAAGGTGATGGAGATGTCTCACTTAGTGTGGAACCCTCCAAGGTCACTTCTCAGCATTTTGATGAGTTTGAATCTCCACTTTGGTGATCGCCATCAAAACACAGAACCTTCTCTAAAAAAAATGTGAGAGTGGCATTAATATATGGACAAAAACATAAATATTTTTCAAGGAAATTTTGGTGGGCATTGTATATCTATTTAGCCAAACAATAGTAGCTGCTACCTCGCTTGGGCTTCCCAGTTGTCACAGGCTTCTGATTAAGTTTTCAATACCAGACATGAATCCTTTCAAATTCAATCAGGGAACAGTTGGTTTCCCCCATAAGAGACTCGCTACCATATTACCAGGTGGCACAGATGGCCTGGATTGCCAGCTATGTAACTTGCAGGGTCCACTGCTGGTTAAGACTATCGATGACTTTCCTACCCCAACAGGCTGTGTAGCTCTTTCCAGAACCATGACAGCTAGTCAACAGGGAGGAGGTTTCCAGCTCAGCTCCAGCTTGATTTCTCAGTGACCTGTAGCCCAAGCAGGTGGTTTATTTAGCAATAGGGTTTATTATCTAGTTTTATTGGGTAAACAAGACCCTTGGAAATAAGCTCTATTGTTCGGGGGAGGGGGGCGACATTGGAAGGCTCCCACCAAAGGCACTGAAATGTTCTTGCAACTATCAATGGCTCCTGGGAACAGCATTATCCACCTTCTTCCCCCCCCCACAGGGTACTTTTGCACACACTCAAGATAGGCTGTTTTCCTTTAGTGGGCAGGCATCTCAGGGCCCTGTATGTCCATATTGCTGTGGTTTAGAGACTTTTGATTTAGTGGATACACATCATGAGGTATCAAATTTCATTTATTTTTGTCTTTTAAAATTATAAACACTCTATTTATGGCACTTTGATAACTTATGTGAATAAGAATTATAAACTAGTAAAGTTAGAGCCACTGTATTGGAACACTGAAAAAAATGGAATGTTTGATGTAAATCACCTTCACAGTTAGCTTTTTTGGAGGACTGGGACTTAAAGACACCCTGTATCCCTCTCTCTCATCCTGGACTGCTGTCTTAGAGTGGTTTGGAGAGTCTAAGTCTGAAGCGAGGCGAGGGCAGGAAGGCCACAGGCAGCAGCCTTTCATCCTGCTTTCTTTCTCAGTGACTGATCAGGGTTCGATCCGCAGGGCTGGGTTAGGTGTTGTCCATTTCATAGTGTTCATGGGCCCAGGCCCCAGGGCTCTGGACTTAATGAGAAATTATCCCTGAATTGCCTCATGGATTTGGACACTTGGTCCCCAGCTGCAGGCACTGTTTGGGAAGGTTGTAGAACCTTTAAGACGTAGAGCCATCCCAGAGGAAGTGGGTCACTGACTGTGGAGCTGGTTGTGAGGTTTTATAACTTGGCCTCATTTCCTGTGTTGTTTCCTGATGGTGGATGCAATGTGACCATCACCTCCTATCTTCCCCACCATGATGGACTATATCCTCTGCAACTGCAAGACAAAATAGACACATCATCCCATAGTCTTGTTGGGTATTGGTATTCAGTCATAGAAATGAAAAATGATGCAACAATTCTGTCCTGTCACTTAGCAGATGTCCCCAGACTGTCAGGTTCACGATCAGCAAGTCTGGAAGGGCAGGAGAGAGGACAAGTGCCCTCTGGGTTCAGAGGGAAAAACAAAGGAGAAGCTTCAGATGGCTCCCTGGCCCAGAGCCATCACCTGGCTAATAACCTGGAGGTCTTTAAGCATCTGATATGAGGGCCGGATTTGTGCTCTCGCCTTGAGCCCTGCAACTGTTAAGGGCAGGCTTACTCTGCACATTGATTTGGCTCTCTTCAAAAGAAATGGATTCCTCAGAGGGATAAAGGACTGCTGCTGTCACTCAAGGCTCCCACTTAGGAGGGCTGAGACTCCACTGAAGCCTGGGAGTCAGCCATCTTGGACACACTTAAGGAAGCCCAAACTGTCTAGTATTAACACTGCATTTACATGATGCTGACAGCCAATACCTACTTAAATTCCATACCCTAAACTTCCTACTTATCCCATTGTTTTCCTTTCTAAAAGTTACTAACTGAACAACTAGAGAAGCCAGAAAAGGACATTAGTTTTTCAATAACCTTGAAACCATTTTAGCCAGCTTTGCTTGACTTGGCTTGTCTTGGGCCCTGCTCCTGTTATACTGTTGTTGTGATACTGTTGTTGGCCTGATGTGGTTTACAGGGCCACCACAGTGACAGTGTGGCTGTCAGATAATGCTTTCAGGAGGAAGGAGGGTTTGCAGATCCAAACAAATAAACAAACTCCTTCCAGTGGCTAACATCTGGCTACCCATTTGGAATCTGATGAACCTTACTCAGAATCTACTCTGGTCCATACACTGAGATCACAGGGACGCACTTTCAGAATTATGCTGCTGACATAAAGAATATGCGAGATGAGAGCCGAGCACATGCTTTGAAAGGGCTGTGGTCATTATGCTACATAATCTTGGTTTTATTCATTGAATTTGAGTTGGCCAATCATACACACACACACACACACACACACACACACACACACACACACACACACTCCAGATTGAACTTGTGTGGAATAACATACCCACAATGCAGGAGGATGCTCGTGGCCCCTAATCAAGACTCAAATGGCAGGCATTTTAAAGCATATTACCTGGGCACCAATGAGCTTGGCATTTCACTAATAAAGCAATGGTAGATATTTGTTTTCAGGCTTTGCTTCTGAGCCCAAACACAACTCCATAGCAAATAATATCAAACCTGCATTTCTTTAATAATCTCCACAGGGTCCACACTGTAGGCATGTAGCTGTAGGCATTAGCTTGAATAGACAGGTCTCTGGCATTTCATGAAGCACATCATGTAGAATGGCAGCCGTGTTTGTGATGAAGAGGGGGAAATAATTATAAGAGATACTTGAAGCAAATGATCTGCATGTCCAAGAATGTGCCCAAGTTAAGGGTTATTAAATCTGGAAAGCAATGGACAATGAATGCATCATCACATAGCAACTGCCCAGTGCAGGGTCACCATTCTTTCCCCATGTACTTACTGCAAACAGCTTTCCCGAAACATTAACGGGGTCCTGTATCATTCCTTTTCTGAGCAGGGATGTCTTCTTGGCAGACATTCAGTAATGTGAAGAATGCCTACTGCAATGAGCTCCTTTTCATTCCTCTGCACACGAGATGGTTGCTTTTCAAAAGCCTTCTGAAGGACTCACAGCCGTGAGCTGGCAGTCACTGGAT
>PVHP010011812.1:0-44218 GCA_004024765.1 Zapus hudsonius
GTGTGCCAAACACTGGCAAGGGGAAGCTGGCTTATAACCCCATAAACCAGCCCCCAACAACACAGCTTCATCGAGGTTGTAAAACCCAAACTGCCATCAGCTGAGGATCGATCTATCAGAACACATTCAATTGTTTGTGGGGGACACCTGGATCAAACCATGACAATATATACTTACATATAAATTTTATGCATTGTTATATTTTATCTTTGTTATGTTCATCTTCTAATATTGTTTAATTTACCTCTCCACTGCCACTGAACATTTTCTTTTCCCCAGCAAATTTCCCTTCTCCTTTTTTAACATTCCTCTCTTTTTTTTCTTTTTGACCCACTGAGTTTAACTTTGGTAGCCACATCCCTGTGTTTCCACAATGAGTTAACAGTGACTATTAAGCTATTTTCCAGATGCTCATGAGGCTACAAAGGATCTGCTGAAGCAGAAAGATGACAGCCCCTGTTTTCTCTCCTCTTCAATTTATTTGCCACTGCTGTAGTTTAAGCTTGAAACACTCCCCAGTGTGTCAGTGTTTGGATTTTCTGTCTACTTAATATCTATACTACTGGATTTATTTCCCTTTTCATAATTGTTTAGTCATGATAGAAATGACATTGTCCAGTTAGGAAATTGGAGAAATCGGCACTTAATCAGAAGTATAGAAACAGAATTCCAGCCTTAGGACTGTTACTGTCTTGGCCTGTGATTTATGGAAGACTCACTGTATCTCAAATTGTCAATAAAATAGTGGAGATAAAATTCATACTTGTTGAAATATTGATGCCTATATCGAAGGGTATATAATAAGAAAAGAGTTTTATTTCTTTCATTTTAAACAGAACACTTTGTGAGTACTTTTCTACTTCCTTGCGTTATCAAAATGAAATGTCTTTCCTATATGTTTTAAATTGTAGTGGGTGTGCACATCAATTTTTTTCATTGGGTTTATGGTATGAATTTATCACATATTAATATCACTCAGTGAAATTAATTTACTTTAAATTTTTATCAGTTCAATCTGCATAGATTTAATATTCAAATTTCAAAGAGACATTGGTCTTTGATAGGATGAAGCTACACCTTTTTCTTCAGCAACAGTATTTTCAATGATGGTAAAACATTCAGAAAATAGTTTATATTAGATATATTTATTGAATTGCATTTTGAGCAACAATATCTGAGCTTTCAGATATTTTCATAAAGTAGATTATTATGTAAACTCATTTATTATTTTGATGTAGCAGAAACATTTTAGTCATAGCTCATCTATGAAATTCTTGTCTCAGTGACTGTGTAAATGTCATTCTTATTACAATTGTGTATAATTTATGCCAGATGTTTAACATCAGATGTTTGTATGAGGCACATATTTAATGTATACAAACTGTAATGTATATATAATATATACTGATGTTTAAAAATGATGTGTTATAGCACTTTTAATACTTATACTTTATTAACTTTCCCTAAAATTATAAATTTAAATAAAAATATTATTTGAGTACATTTATTTGATTTACTTTAAAGATATTTAATTGTCAATGGAACACAGGAATATTAATTTCTGGGTTGTGATTTTTAATTTTATTTTGTGTGCATGTGTGTGCATACTCTGGTGCCTGTGCATATGGGTATAAACACATGTGTACTCAAGGGAAGGCATCTAGTATCATTGCTCAGATGATGTCATGGTTTGATCCAGGTATCTCCCATAAACAAATGAATGTGTTTTGATTGATCCGTCCTCAGCTGATGGCAGGTCTGGAATTAAAACCTCAATAGAGCTGTGTTAGTGGGAGCAGGCTTATGGGGGTTATAAGTCAGCTTCCCCTTCCCAGTGTTTGGCACATCTTCCTGCCGCTGTTTACAGTGCTATGGTGGAGGTGATGTCCACCCCTCTGCTCATGTCATCATTTTCCCTGCCACTCTGGAGTCTCCCCTCGAGTCAGTAAGCTTAATAAACCCATTCCTCCACAAGCCACTTTTGTTTGGGTTCTTTCTGCACAGCAATTAGAAAGCTGACTGCAACAGTTTTGGTACCAAGATGTGGGGTCATCTGTTGCTGCTAAAATCATGATCTTATGGCTTTGGGCTTTTGGAGGTGATCTGCAGGAGGAATATGGAAGGATTTGAAACCTTGTCCTGAGAGACACCTTGCAGTGCTGTGAATACAGTTTGATGGACCATTCTGGTCAGAGTTGAAAGACCTGAATGAAGTAAGAACTATGGAATGTGAGGTTTGGTTTATGAGGGTGAGAAAGAACTTTGTCAGGACTGTGCCAGAAACAGTTTGTGTGAGAGGCTTGCTGCGTTCTGCCTGCCTGTGTCCTGGGAACCTGTGCAGGGTTGTTTTATGTAAAGATGGACTGGTGTGAGCAGATGGAGATAGCACAGAAAGAAAGATCTTTTGGCCAAAACTTATGCCCATTCACCTGCAATTGTTTTACAACTGTTGACAGCCTTTGAGATTGGGCCAGCTGGTCTACATTGGAACAGGAAGAATGCAGACTCTTTGAAGTAAGGGGTCTGAATGCTTTGTTCACCCCTGGATTAACAAATTGGTAGCCCACTTGGTTCTGTGGAGTAGAACAAGAAGAAAGAACAAACAAATGAATGTGTTCTGAATGCTCAATCCCCAGCTGATTGCAGGTGGTTATTTGAACCTCAGTGGAGCTATGTTGTTGGGGGCAGGCTTATGTGGTTATAAGCCAGCTTCCCCTTGCCAGTGTTTGGTACACCTTCCTGCCATTATTTGCAGTGTTGTGGCGAAGGTGATGTCCACCCCTCTGCTCATGCCATCATTTTCCCTGCCAGGATGGAGTCTCCCCTAGAGTCCGTAAACCTGATAAACCCATTCTTCCACAAGCCGCTTTTGCTTGGGCTCTTTCTGTGCAGCAACTAGAATGCTGACTTCAACAGATGATATCATATATTTTTCAGACAAGGTTTCTCACAGGCCTGGGATCACCAGGTAGTTAAAGTAGCCTAAGCAAACCTTTTATCCCCACCTCCCCAGAACTGGGGTTACAAGCTGAAGTCACCATACTTGGCTTACTTACATGGATTCAGGGATGAAAGTCAGGTCTTTATGCTTGTAACGTGAGCTTTACTGGTTAGGTCATCTCTTCAGCCCTAACTGAGATATTTTATATAATTATTATATAAAATTTAATTTATGACATTCTGACAATGGCTGTTCAGGTAAGACATTCTATATACTTACAAAGATATTTTCTCAATGGCAGCTAATTTCTTGTAAACAAATGATTGCTTTAATATATTGAGATTTTTCAACTACTGACTCTTTGGGAATATTAGATTCCTTTTTCCTTTTTTTTTCTTCCTCACTTTTTTATTTTCTTTTTTGTGAGACAGGGTCTTACTATTAGGTCTCCAACTCAAAATCCTTGGCTTCTGCCTGTGAGTGTTGGAATTTCCACACTGGACTTTGTGAAGGAGATACACTTCTTTTCCAATCAGTAGCACCTCCATGCTCAATCTGCCTGTTTTCTTTAGATAGCCCTCTGCCTTGAAGTGTCTTATCCTTTCAGAATTTCATTTTTGTCTGCATGTATTTCAGTTATTGGATTAGAAAAGAAAAAGCAATAAATGAGAAAGAACTCAGATTTAGATGAATTACGGAGGATAAGAATATGGGAAGCAAAGACGTGTGTATTAAACATTCACAGATGAGAAAATAATTCAGCTGTGTCAACAACCATGTCTTTATGGGAATATGACTAAATACATCAGGAGAAATTACATGAAAAATAAATATAAAGGACCTAGCATCACAGAAAATAATGTTAGGACAATCAATATTATATAAACATTGATCGGTGACAAACAAATAATAACATACTTAAGTTAGGAAGGCGTGAGGAATAAATTTTAATTTTGTGACATAAGGTTAGTTTTTATTGTTCAGTTGAGAAAATGTATGTAAAGAAATAAGGCATGAAGGCCTATTACATCTCTTTGAATTATAAGATTTAACTTGTCAATGTTTGTTTAAATTATGCTGTATTACACTGTTTAATTTGAATTGTTCTTTTCTCTTCTTCTCCTTTGTTTTTGTTTTTCTATTAAGTAGAAATATTTTATGGATACATCATGTGTTTTTACTACCATTTCTCTACTCCATCCACCCATTACATGACAAGAACTTGAGGGACAGATAAGAGGGATGGAAGGATTTGGGGGTAAGAGGAATGAAATGGGGAGGGGGAGATATAAAAAAAAAACAAAACCAACGCATGGTTTGCCCACTAAATAATGTAACTCATTATGGACAATAAATATATATTAAAAAAAAAACCAAAATGAATTGATACCATAGAAAACTTCCTCCTGGATAGCAGAGTAAAAGATATAACCCTCAGTAGGAGCATGGAGGGATTGTCTGGAAAGAAGGGCCCTGGAGAGGGTGGGATGCAGCCTAACGCTAAAACATTTGGCTCTGGCTTGTAACTCAGAAATCAGAAATCGGTTATAACCCACATTGAGCTATTGATCACATAGACTTATGAGGTTCCCAGAACAAGACAGACTTGTGACAAAACTCTTGATTATTCACCTGAGGTTCAAGGTAAGACTTTATTGCTAAAGACAGCACATGCTGCTGACACAGAATATCGAGGGATCTGACTGGAATCTGGAAGACAGCCAGTCACCAGATGGGTAACCCATACACGTGAGCAATTGGGAGAAAATGGCCAACAACACTGTGAGCAAGCAGGGGACACTACTACACAAAAGCAACCAGCCTGACAAGATGTACTCACCTGTGCAATACTAGCACCCAGTCTAGGTGGGTAACCAATGACTGATTTCCTAAGAGATCCACTCAGTAAAAGGGATCCCTAGTTCCTACTGAGAACCAAGTCAGAATCCTATGGAGACCAACATTATGGACTCCAATGAAAAGCTCCCATTAGTCTTAGGCCAAAGACCAATACAAATCTCTCTCAATGAACAGTGCTTATCCCCTTTAACCTATGCTGATCTCACTCTGCACTGGAGAATCTGTGTTTATTTTTCAGAAGGCAGTGAGAACCTAAGACAACTTAATTCTACCAACAAGACAAGAAAAGATAGCTGACTCTCTGGCAGGAGATGAAGCACCCCTCACATATCAGCTAGGGATCAGGTGAAAGCACACAGGAACTGGCAAAATGAGCAAGAATGCTGCTTCTACTGCGAACCTGACAACCTGCACCAGGGTGAATGTGACAGACACTGGGAATATTTAATACTTACTGAAGCAGAAATCCAGGAGTTACTAAGAGTGCAACACTATAGTAGACTTAAAACACACCCACCAAGTATCAGGGAATTTTGCAAAAGAGAGGACAGAAAGATTGTAAGAGCCAGGGTAGGAGGGAATATCCAGAAGCATTGCCCCCTCCAAACCATAATGACTGACTGCTGCTATCACAACTCATAAACCACAACCTCATGATATATTTGTTACTTTTAAACCTTTAGTTAATATTTTACTTTTCAATTAGTTGATAAGGTTTGGGAGTATAGGACAGTCATAGAGCCTTTGCCTTTCATATGCAAGACTCTTGCTTTAATTCCTATTAGTACAATCAATCAATCAACAAACCTAAAATGTTGAACATTCACAACCTCTGCCTATAATCCCAGTGCTCAGAAGACAGAGAGGTTGATGAAAATTAAGGCGAACAAGGGCCACATAGTGAATTTAAGTTCAATCTGGGATGCAGAGTTAGATCCTATCTCAAACAGACCAGCCCTATATCAAAGAGTTGCACATTAAAAAAAATAAGGGAAATCTCAGTATAATTTCATTGTTCCCAAAATAATATCACACTACAAAGCTCTGCAGTATTGTTTGCACCACCATCCCTCTTCTCAGAATAAGCAAATATCTGATACCTTTTTATTATTTTGTAGAAACTTACACTGATTAGGCAAAGATATTCTCTATCCTTTATACTTCATAATTATTAGGAATATTTCTATAAAATGTAATAAAGCTTTATTCATGTAATATTAATTAGTAGTAAATGGATTATGAGGTAAAATTTGTAGAAAGTAGATTTTTTTCCTGAAAATTATCAAAATATAACTATTTTGATGTAAATATATGCATATAAGTATGTATATATAATTTGCAAAGAAAATTAGAGAGGGGGCAGGACGAGGAAGGAGAAAATGGGCTTTCCAGGGCCTCTTGCCACTGCAAACAAATTCCAGATGCATATGCCACTCTGTGCAATTGGCTACTAGAAAATCGAACCCAGGTGATGAGTCTTTGTAGCCTTTAACTGCTGAGCCCTCCCCAACCCCAGAGATTATTATTAAAATTTGTAGCTTCTCTTTTCTTAGGAAAGTTGCTAAATGTAATTTAGGTTTTCATAAAGAAAACAAATCTCTTTTCTATGTAATAAAATTTTCTAAAGAATACTGAAATATTTACCATACTCTAATTAAATGAGTTCAAAACATGCTCTTATTTTTTCCCCCGTCTTAAAGATTTTCCTTTCTGCTTTCATCTTGAAACTCTCATTATTTTGGTATTTTTGTGTCAATCAGAATAACCCTCCTGTCTTTATGTTTTTGGTTCTTTTCTTAAGTGCAAAAAAAAAGAAGTATGTAAACGTGCTTGCTGTCAAATTTTCCCTTTTAAATAATTAATGTGAAATGAGTTTAAACAGTCTCTTAGCAATGACTTAAATATTCTTTCATGGGTAGTTGGTGTCAGTCCAAGCCCTGAAAATTCATTATAGTTAATAACTGTCCCAAGGTCACTTCTCCTTCTTAATTCCTATCACCTGTGGTTAAACTTATAAAGACCTGATATGTGAGGGTGCAAGAATTAGAGTCAATGCTCACTGGTTAAAAAGAAGGGGTATTTCACATCTGTTATATTTCAGTGTTACGGGAAAGATCCACCACAAACAAGGGGTGGCTGTCATCTCTGTCATCCCCTGAAAGGAGTCTAATTTGAATTTTTGTCACCTTACTGGGCTATTCACTCAATACTCATCTTGCATTTTTTTATTTTAAATATCTTTATTCACCATAATTAGATACATTGTATGAGCAAATCTTATGATGGTACTTCCATTTACCTCTTCTCTGTCCCCAATCCACTGGTGATCCTCCTGGGGGGGTATACTGGATCATTCCATGGGGTAGGGGGTTATGAATTCTTTTTCCTTTTACAACTCTGGGGCCTTCTCATGTATCCATGGGGATAGTCTTCCTCAACCATGATGTTGACTTCACCCCAGAAGCTTCAATAAGTGTAAGAATATCATTCACCTTTGGCTGAATTTCCAATTTCATTAACTTGGACTGAATTCCAGATTTAGGTATATTTAAAATTTTTATCCCATATGATGCTAGGATACAGCAATGCCTAAGAAATGATGTTAGTATCAGTCCTGTTGGAGTTATTTTCTCATTACCTGGACAAACACCTGACCAGTATTGTTTTTCCCTCATTTTATACCCATTGCATATTACATATATACCTGAAAGGATGTTTGTCAGAGCAAATATTTTGTAGTGAACTGATGTAAAGTGTGGATCAGAATAACCCCGCTCCAACTTTAAATATTTATGTATACAAAAAGAGAACCCATGCCTTTGTCTCTTTCTCCATGGTCAAGGTGCACTTACACTGATGGGATAGGGTAAAGGGCAGGGCAGAACTCAGGAGGGTTTGCTTGGCTCTCTTCTACCCTCAGATGGGGCAGGTCATAGGCTTGCCCTTGGGCTTGGACTTTCTGCAATCATAGATCTTTACATAATGGCAGGCAAACTCTGATAGCTTGTATGTCTTTCAAACATTTAAACAAAATTGCAACGCTTAAGTCCTCTGTGATTATTGTGTTTCCAAGGGTTCTCAGAATGACTGACTACTTTTGTTTAGGCATGGTCATAGTGTAGTACTTAGTAGAGGGGTTTTGTGTTCTTTTTTTTTTAAATTACACTTCATGGTCTTTTTTTATTGATGATGTGGTAAGCATTCATCACTCTCAGCATCTGCCTTTATGTACTGGGTAATCGAACCTGGGCCAGCAGGGTTTGCAAGCAAGTGTCTTTAACTACTGAACCCATCTCCAGTCCTCTGGTGCTTTTCCTCAGTTCTTTGGGTTAAATTCAGTTCACATTTACCCTTTGTTCTTTTTAGTAAGAACATCTAATACCTTGAGATTACTCCAGAGTGAAAAAAAAGAATATATATCAAGACTTTCCTAGGCTGCCAGTTATCACATGTTTTCTGAGGTTTCATGTGATTGTTATTTTTTCCAAAATACCAATTTATTTCTTTATTAAATATTTTTCCAATAATTTATTGTATTTCTGTTTAAACCATTGTGATATTTCTGTTGCAACTAGGTTTTTACCAACAGCTATGGAATACCTAACATGTTTTGCTATTTAATAATTATTTGTGACCTAGAATCTAAACAAATTTATGCACATTTCACAGGTAACATAAATAATAATAATATTTGACTCAATGAATCCAAGAGAATTTGAATTGTAGTGAAAAATTACTGAACCCATTGTATTCTATATATTTGGTATGTCCAGACTTTTTCTGCTAAAGATAGAACATTTTCTCCATTTTCAGATGGTCTCATTTGTCTAAAGGATTTATATGTTCAAAAATTCCTCTTAATTTTCTCTAAGATAAGTGAATTATCATCCTCTGTGAATATGGTCTGTAAGATAGGGCACTGATAAATAATCTCTTGCTGTATACACTCCCATGCCAAATGGTAGGTAGACAAGCATTTTAAGTAAATTTGATCTCACATTTTTAAGTTTTGTTCTCACTACTTTCTTTAAGTTATCAGATTAAGATTGTGCCATGAATAGAGGTATGATGTTGATTTCCTTGACCTACTGAATCGAATAAATAATTAGGTGATCAAAGGTTTGATACATTATAACTGCGGTCTTAGTCTGAAATACCAGTTACTTTACAAATTAATAGTTGGTTATGGGTGGCATTGTCTGGTTTCCTTCACATAAATTTCTGTTTGCAAAGAAGCCTTTGAAGGAGAGCATTTTATGGGATTAAAATAAATTTTAGACTAAGAGAGCAGAAAAGCAATGACGGTTTTCATGTATAGAAAGTGCCTCTTCCATTCTCCAAGTATTGCCAAGAAATTTATCACTCCTGAGAGAATCCCAGGAAATCCCAACAAAGGGGTTTCAGAAAGAAATACTGAAGATGGCAAGGTGCTATTTCATCCATTCAAGATATTCAGGGGAAGGCTCTCCCCTGCCCATCTATCTGTCCTAGAACTGATCTGAAAGTGACTTGGTGGCTGTCAGAATGCATATTAATATATGTATTTGAATAGAAAAAAATGAAATCAGACATTCTGTGGCAGAAGGAATTCTAATCTTTCTGATTAGTTGCAAGATATTGACCGGCTTTGCCAATGAGGTGATGTGGCTGACATTTTCCAAATGAATCAGGAAAACCCTTAGATCCAGGTTTTGACAAACATATATAACAAAGTGTATGATTAGATTAAAACATTTTATCTAAAACATTTATTAGCAAAGACGTATTGAAATGAACAATATTTCAATCTCCACATATCTTCCCAGGTATATAAATTTAATAAAGTTGTGTCAAGATGAGAGATAAACCGTATAATTAAAAGTCAATCAAGTTTCACTGAGGTTTCCTATTTGTGAGTTTCTTTGTGGATTTTAAAGTTTTCTTTGTTTGCTTTTGCATATTCTCCAGAAATAAATTAAATACTGCATGGCTATAATTCCAAGATAATGAATTCATTTGTAAGCAATGTAGAAAATACACAATTATGTTTAGCACAAGTTAAACTTGTTCAAGAACATTCAGCAGAGGCTATTTAAGCTCCTTATATTTTACTATAAATTAAGCATGCATTACAATTTTAAGCTGAGGAGTCATTTCAAATTCTAACTTAAAAACTGCAGTTATTTTTAATAAAAATTGGTAAAAATCTTTTAAAATGCTCTTGGGGAAAGAGCGCCTTATTATTTTTATACTCATATGAATGTGGATTGAAGAAAGTGGAGGATTGTGGAAAACAAATTCTTTCATATGGGCATATAGAAAAACATATAATAAGATATTTTGTTAATCAAGTTATACTGGTATAATGTGTTTCTGGAATAGTTTTGTAGCTTTCTGATTAAATTTTGTAGTAGTTCCTTTTTTATATTTCTATTTTTTCTTTCATTTTAATATCTTTGCTATGAATAAGTATATACATTGTATGACCAAATCTTGTGAAGGTGTCCCCATTTCCCTCCTCTCTGTTCCCTACTCACTGAGGTCCTTTCTCAGTGTGCACACTGGATCTGTTCATAGGTTAGGGGGATATGAACTACACCAGAGGTAGCCAGGGTTTTTTCTCTTTTTCTTTTTATTCTTTCTGTTTAATGTTGCTGAGGGGGGTAATGTCTTTGGATATTCTCCTCCACCATGGCTCTTACATTTTTTCCACCCCCTCTTCGCCTCAGTTTCCTGAGTCATAGTGGGTGAGTTTTAAGTTTGCTTTATTATTGAAAACTTAAGTATCTCTGGATCTTTGCCCTGGGTTATGTTGGGTATCTTTGGTGTCTGTCTCCATTAACCTTTCATGGGTTATGGGACTTGCTGTGGTGATTGGTCTCCTGATTGCCTCATCACTTTCTCGTAGGTTTCTTTAGGGTAATGTGTGAAGGCTAGGTGTGATTTGTCTCCTGCCAGGATGTTAGCCATCATCCAATGTCTTGTTGGTGGAATTGAGTTGTCCCCAGCTCTCTCACAGCCTTCTGAAAAATACAAACAGAAACTCCGTCAGAGAGTGAGATCAATATAGGTTAAATGAGACAACATTGCAAATTTGGATAGCTCCTAATGGGTGTAGCCTCTCTGTAGCTATATATATATATATTTGATAGCTTCCATAATTATAGACAATAAGCAATTATGATGACCTACCCACCCTCTCTCATATCTCCTCCCTGCCCCCAATTAGTCTCTATTTCCTTTTAAAGTCATCATCTTTTTCTCCTATTCTGTGTAGGCATTATGAGGCACAGAGAGGTCATGAATGGTGTGTCCATTTTGCCTCTGGAAGCTTGCTTTGTAAGCAGTCCTACCCTTCCTTTGACTCTTACAATCTTTCTGCCACCTCTTTCACAATAGATCCTAAACCTTGGGAAGTATGGTAGAGATGTCCCAGTGCTGAAAACTCCACTGTCATTTTTTCACAGCATTTTGGTGTCTTTTGAGTGATCACAGTGGTCACTGACATCTGAAAAAGAGAAGCTTCCCTAGGCAAAAGTGAGTATCATTATTGTATGGGTACAGTCATTTAAAATGCTTATAAGGCATTTGTCAAAAATCAGATGGTTGTAAATGTCAGGGTTTGCACATGAGTCCTCTTTTCTGTTCTGTGGATCTACATGTCCATATTTGTGTCAGTACCATGCTGTTTATGTTACTATGGCTCTATAATATATCTTAAAACCAGGTATGTTGATACTGACAGCCTTACTTTTGTCACCTTGTTTTTTACTCAGGAAGTACTATTTGCTTTGTTTTGACTATTTGGGTAGTTTTGTGATTCCAAATGAATTTTAGAATTTTTTTTCTATTTTGGTGAGGAATGACATTGGAATTTTGATGGGAAGTTCATCAAATGTGTAGATTGCTTTTGTTAAGATTATTTTCATGATATTGATTCTTCTACTCCATTAACATGGGATGTCTTTCCATTTCCTAGTGTTTTCTGAAATTTCTCTCAAGTGTTTTGATTCAAAAGAATGATTATGAAGATGCACAAAGAAATCAAAGAGGGAATCAAATTTCAGAAGGAGATCACAGGAAACCAATTTATGGAAATGAGGAGGTCGATATCCATAAAGAAATTCCAATCAGAAATTCTAGAAATGAAAAACACAGTAAATGAAATATAAAACTCTGCAGAATGTGTCAACAATACAATGGACCAAGGAGAGGACAGAATATCTAAACTGGAAGACAAGATGGCAGAACCAGAACCATCCAACAAAGAGAAGGGCAGACTTAAAGGAAGGCATGAATGGCAAGATCATTCTTTTGAATTCTTTGTCAGACATTTCCTGAGTCAGTTTCACTGAAGGTCATTTCTGATGGATTTATAGTTTTGATGGAATTATATAATCTAATTCTCCGTGTTACTTGTATTAGAATGCAGAGATTTTTGCATTTTGAGTTCTTCAATGTTTGGGTTTCCTAATTATCTCCTGTATTCTTAGCCTTGTGGATCTTCCTTGTAGCCTAATATGTCAAGTGTGGCTCTTACATTATTCCCAGGCTGACCACAGAAGTGACCCAATGAGTTGTAGTTGCCTGCTATGTAAATATTCTAGTATGAGTGGGGTAAAATATAATTCTAATATGAAAATGAGTAATGTACACATATAAACAAAACCTCCACAGGATATTTATACAAGGGGGGATTAAACAAATAATTTTTTTAAAAAAAATATTTTATCTATTCATTTTCAAGCAGAGAGAGAAGAGAGAGAGAGAGAGAGAGAGAGAGAGAGAGAGAGAGAGAGAGAGAGAGAGAGAGATCCATGGCCTTCTGGATCTGGCCTACATGGGTCCCAGGGAACCGAACCCAGGGCCCTAGGCACTGGAGGCAAGTGCTCCAACCACTGAGCCATCTCTCTGGCCCAAAACAAATAATCTTAACAAAGCCAAAAAACACAAGGAGGCTGAGATTTCTGGTTTATGCTAGGTTCCAGCAGGCATAATCACGTTCATAAGGGATTATCTTGATTTGATTATCTGAGGTGGAGTGACCCACTGGTAAGGGTGGCTTCATTCCATAGGATGTGATCCTAGACAGAATCAAGAGGAGAAAACTAGCTGAGCCCTGTGATTGTTCTTAAAGGTTCCTGATGTCAGTACCATGTCACCAGCTCCTTCATCCCCTGCCACCAAGAATTCCCTGCCATGGTGGACGAAAACCTCGATGTTTAAACTAAAACACGCACTTTCTTAATGGACCTCTTATCAGGTATTTTGTCCCAGGATGAGATGGGCAAGTGACATATCCATGTAACAGTTCATATTATGTTTAGCTAGTTTTAGAATTGGCTTGAGCCATGTTTATTTGCACTTACTTTTATAAGAAGTTTTTGTTTTTGATCTTAAAACACAATGTCTTTAATTCTAACAAATATAACTTACCCACCCCAGATACCTCCATATTGTGAAATGCGTAATACATGTTTTAAGTGATCTAAGCTTTTTAACACAGGCCCAGCAAACAGCTTTATCAAATGAATTTACTGCATCTACTCTCTTCACACGTTTTAGTGATGATTTAGAGACATCTGCATGATTTCTGCTCAATTTTGGTTACAGGAACTGTGTATATTTGGGTGCTTGAAATAAAATAGAGCATACAAGAATTGAATGGATAAATTTGGCATAGAATCATTGTTCAAATGCTGAGGAGAAATCAGGTTAAAATACCTACCAGTTTTGCTTCCAAGCACCAAGATTTCTTCAGATAGAACATAAAGAAATGGAAGAAAATATTACCTACCCGGGAGAAAAATGACAGGTTGTTGAGAAAGGGTTTTCAGAAATGCAGGGGAAGGGGCCTTACACTCAGAAGGGGGAGGCAGAGCTGGCTCTTAAGCATAGAAATTCAAATTCAAAGCACAGTAAAATATAATCTCTCACCAATTAGTGAATGTCAAGACGTTTGATAAGACCTCTTGCAGAGGCACTGGGAATGGACACACATAGATATGTTGCAGAAGAAAAAAATACATTTGGAGCTATTCCTATGAAGAGATGCTTGGCAACAATGAAAACAAAAATTACATTGTTTATTTGACACACCAATGTCAGTTCTGAGATTTATTCACATTCAGATCGTTAAGCTGTGGCAGAAATTACCAACCTGCAAACCTCTAAGGCTCTTACGACAAATGCAGTTATGTATTAGTGGATACATCAGTGGTTGTAGGTCAGCTCTGGGTCTGATCCCTTCTCACTGTTGGGCCGATGCTGAGATAGCTCTTGCCCTTTGGGTTATGTAACATATAAAACAGGGACAGACGATAAAAGGAAAACCCAGAACTACTCATTTTATTCAGTTCATTTATTATTTATTTATTTATTTGTTTGTTTATGCAGATGTGCAAATATGTGTGAGAGGATGGGGGTGGCATATCAGGGACGATTGCTGCTGCAGACAAACTCCAGAGACATATGCCTCTTTGCATCCAGCCTTATCTAGGTCCTGGGAAATCAAACTCCATGCTTTGCAAACAAGCATTGTTAACCACTGGAATATCTCCATGTCCCCCAGGGACATCCTTGCGTCTCTGCTCTGTTAGGGTACCAGAATTCTGCTTACTTGTTGCTAGACAAAGAAGTTATCTGGCTAAGAGCATAGGAATCAAGTCAGGGAAGTACAACTTGCTTCTTCCAGAGAAGCACCTTTCGATTCCAGAATGAAGGGAGTGAGTGTATAATGTCATTACAAAGAGGCATTAAGGCAGCAGAAAGTATGTCCTCTGGTCAGGGATGGTGTGAAATATAGGAATTCCCATTAATTGTAGCATTGTTAGTGATAACAGGAACATTGCTTTGTAAACATGTGTGACAAGGCATCATCCAATCCTCTTCTCTATATACCCAGCCTTTCTCTCAGAGGATTACATGGCCAGCAGGAAAACTGTATGTGTTAAGAATACCGATTTCCAGCAGCAATTGTGCTCGAGTTATTTTAACATGAAAAGAGATCCATCCTGCAGTACAGATCTCACATCATTTAAAACATGAAATGGTGCTTCTGATTCATTCATCCAATAGGTATTTATTGAGGGCCTGGGACAGTCCAGGCTTATTTATGTTAAAGTAACCTGATGGATGAGGTCTATAATAGGCACAGGTAACCTATGGAAAACAAAAGTTCAATACATCTCAATCCCACTTCTCACACTCTTCCTCTGTTATTCTATCCCTTGCAGGCCACAGAAGAGACTTAAGGGTGGTGAGAGGCTTTGAAATGTGCAAATATTACCTGTGAAATGATTCTTGAGAAAATTAAATCCACTTGAAGAATGGCCCTGATGTCCTGGGTGTACGTTACTTCTGGAACATCTGTAGCAATGGCACCACCACACACACTCATGCTAGAACTTTTAGGGTTAGTGTTGAGAGGATGGGGAAATAGATGGTTCAGGGGTTAAAGGTACTTGTAAGCCAAGCTTCCCTCCCAGTTTCAATTCTCCAGTACCCATGTAAAGCCAGATACAAGACAGCGGTGCATACATCTGCTGTTTGTTCGCTGCTATCCCCAACCTCTCTCACATACACATGTAAATAAATAATTAAAGATTGATTTTGTGTTGAATGAAGATTCCAGAGATTCTGACAAGGGAAGTCAGGGGGACTGTTTCACAGTGCTTTAAAGGAGGAGAATCAGACAAGACTGGGATACAATTGAATATAATATATAAATTAATATTAAAATATATAATATAATATATATAATACAATTGGGATACAATTGGACCACATGATCCTCCAAAGCAATGGAAAATGCCTGTGTCTCTGCCACTTTTGGAACACTTGCCAGAGTGAATGACTGTGAAGGGTTCAGAACCTGGGTGGGTCACAGTTGAAACGTGGTCTGTTCTTTGGCTATAATTGATTTGATAAGAAAATATTCATGCTTCCTTGATAATAGTAAGATCAGAAACTAATGATTGAGAGTTTTTGATAGGAGCTCTGGCATCCAGTGGTGCTTCCTGCCTGGACTTTGGCCCACAGTACCCTCACCTGTTGGCTGTATCATAGGACTTCATTAGAACACAGGTATGTCTTTGTTGGCTATTGTCTATGACTGTGGTCACTTTATATCGGAGACCAGAGCTGTTCACACCTTTTTAAATATAGCCTTAAAAGATCAAATGACATGCCTTTGAGTCTTTTGCAGAGAAAGCTTCTTCACCTCTGCAGAGAGCTGAATGGGCTGCCTGGAGCTACATATCATTCCTTGTGATTATTCAGCTGAGAAGTCCATGGTTAAAGATTGTCGGGGTTTCTTTCTGGTGAAGCCTATTGTCATGGTTTGACCCAGGTGTCCCCCAAGTACAAATGAATGTGTTCTGGGTAATCAATCCTCAGCTGATGGCAGTTTAGATTTTACAACCTCAATGGAGCTGTTTTGTTGGGGGTGGGCTTTTGAGGTTATAAACCAGGTTCCCCTCGCCAGTATTTGGCATACCTTCCTGACGCTGTTTCCAGTGCTGTAGCAGAGGTGATGACCACCCCTCTGCTCATGCCATCGTTTTCCCTGCCAGGATGGAGTCTCCCCTGGAGACCTTAAGCCAAATAAATCCATTCCTCCACAAGCCACTTTTGTTTGGGTTCTTTCTGAGCAGCAACTAGAAAGGTGATTGCAACACCTATCTTCCCTTTCTAGATTGTTTGCTCGCCTATGTATACTCTGTGGTCATGAGCACAGAGAACTTTCTAGTCTTGGCTGTTCTTATAAAGACATCGTGTCTACAAAATCAGGTCCTACTCCTTATAGATTCTTATTACTTTATCTCCTTTGAGGCTCCATCTCCAAATATCCTTACACTGAAGGTCAAAGCTTCATGCAGGAATTTGAGGGCAACAGCATTTACTTCGTAACACCTGTTCTCAAATTCATTCACTGAGCAGATGGGAAGATAATCTCTATGAGTAGATTACATTTTGGACTTAAATTAAATGTTTACCAAATATGGTAAGTGCTAAAATTAGTATTTATTGACAAGAGAAAAAAAAGCAAGTGGAAAGCTAATGGCATTGTCACTCTTTCTGTTCATGCTAGGACTCTATTATGGTTATCTGATATGTCTCCATTTCAAAGTTCCCAAATAGTAAACGATTTTATATTTTATGAATTTATGCTTTTTCTAATTTCTTTCTTTCTTGGTAAATGTAGTATATGACTTTTCTAGGCTCTCCTGAGATAAAGGTTTATAGTATTTAATATTATTTAGATACACAGATTAGTTTAAGAGCTGCTAACTAGTACCTCTTGTGATATATGGAAGGCACCCATGCCTGTAGAATTTTAGTGTTCCCATTTGCAAATAGTAACACAACCACAACAATGAAAAAATTGTTCCCTTCCCACAGATTTCGACAACACTGAGATAATATATGTTGAGGTACATAGAGCTTGGTACTTTCTTACAAGATTATGTTCTTTTTATCCAAAATAGTCCCTATTGTATCTCTCAACCTGGTATTTCAATATCTTTACTTTTTGAAGGTGACACACACATATATTGCCTTACTTGTGATCATACCAATAAAAGGTGATGCATATGTTCAAACTCACAAATTACAGATAATTTACATCAATTATAACTTAATAAAATGGGGAAAGTAATGCTAAATATCTGTGTTGTTCTTCATACCATGTTTTCATGTGTATGAATACCATTTCAGTTTTGATGTGATCATACAAATATAGTCAGTCACAATTTTATTATCAATTTTAAATACAATCTGTTGTGTCCCCTTGAGACTTTGAACATGATGTCATGAGGTATGCACATTTTAATTATGATCACTCTAAGGCAGGTTAACATATGTGACACTTAGATTTACCTCCTTTATTACAGGAACAGCTAGAATCTGCTGATTTAACAGGAATCCGTAATATATGATTTTTATGAATGGTGATTCTCATGTTGTATGTTAGGTCACTGAGCTTGTTCATTTTACAGAGCTGTTACTTCTGACTGTTAGTTTGTGACCTGCAATGAAACAATATAAAGTCAAAGCGCTATTCAGTGATTATTCACTATATTGGTATTTGGATTGATTAGGAATATTTTGTACCACATAAGTGTTTCAGAGAATACTTTATGAGTTACAAGTATATGACAAAGTAATAGAAACAATTTCAGGTCTGAACATAGGATTATTTTTAATTCAATCTCATACATTTAATTTATTTTAAAAATATTTTATTTATTCATTTTTCAAGCAGAGAGATACAGAGAGAGAGATAGAGAGAGAGAGAGAGAACGAACCAGGGCCACTTGTGGGTCTGGCTTATGTGGGTCCTGGGGAATTGAACCGGGGGCCTTAGGCACTGGAGGCAAGTGCCTTAACCGCTGAGCCATCTCTCCAGTCCTCATACATTTAATTTATAAACATAAATAAGGGGAGATTGCTTTTAAGAATCATGTGATAATTTTTCCACCAATTTTCAGATATCAACATATCATTATGTCGTTTGGCTGGTCATGGAAGTATATCAAATATGTTTCTCCATTCCCCAATTTCTAAAATTATGGCTTTCATTCCCTAATAATGTTTAATATGATGCTTAATGATATAGGACTTTCATTGATTAGTTTTCATTAAAATTATTTTGTGAATTATTATTCAGCATTTATATCATTATTATACATAGAATATTTAATCTTCTAAGGAAAAATCAAACACACACACATACACACTCTCTTTTTAAAGTAATTTTCTTGCTTTAGACCTAAATAAAAGAACAATATTCATTGACAACTTTACATAAAAATAAAGTATTAATTCCAGGGCATATATAAGAGAAATCTTGCTAAATAAAGTAGGTTCATCTGTTTCTTTAGAACTGACTATATTGTGAACACATGTAGAATCTAGGATCCCTGCAGTCTCTGTGCAAGCAGTTTTCCTGAAACTCATTGAAAAAAAGACATGTATTCCCAGGCTGCATAAGTATTTCTGGAAGGGAGGAGTAAACATTGTGAGAATATAGTATTATTATTTTCCATTTTCATACAAAGAATTTATTTGTCATATATTATTGATTTGTCATTTGTTCTGTTATACAATGGAATAGCTTCATCCAAACTACCTGGTGGAGGACAGGCTTGTGGCACATGCCTTTAATTACAGCACTAGGGAGTCAGAGGTAGGAGAATCGATGTGAGTTCCAGGCCACCCTGACTCTAAATCTTGAATTCCAGGTCAGCCAGAGCTAGTGTGAGGCCCTAGCTTGAGAAAAAAAAAAAAAACTTGGCTGGTGGATAGTAATCACAGAATATGACTAATTTGGGGCAACTCTGATGTGGTCATATTTTAAATTTTCTTAAAAGATACAAAAATCTTAATCTAATGACTAAATATATGTTGGTAAAAAAAATAGCCAGTACTATAATTTCCGTGATTTGAGGTGCTTGCCTGCAAAGTCTACCAACCTGAGTTCGATTCCCCAGTATCCACATAAATCCAGATGCACAAAGTGGCACATGCATCTGGAGTTCACTTGCAGTGGTTGGAGGCTCTGGCACACTCAGTTCCTCTGTCTCTCTTCTATCTCTCTTTGTTTGTAAATAAATAAAAATTTTTAAAAACCACCTAAATTTGGTGCTGGAATATAGCTCAGTGCTAAAGCATTTAGCTAGTATATATAAGAATCAGAATTCAATCTTCATCTGCCCCTCGCCCAAAATAACCCCCCAAAAATAAATTTACAATTTGAAAAAAAAGATAATTCCAGTGTAATTTACAATTGACTTTCATTGACAACATGTAAAAAAGTGACTAATCAGTAAGCAGTCAGTCATCAAAGGGCCCTTTCTCCTGAGTGTGATTTGCTCTCAGATTCGGAAAGTGTGGATGACAGCCTCTAGCATTCACTGAGCTCAAGGAAGAAAACACAATCATGAAATTGCATGTCTGATTTTAACTTTATCTCTAGATGTCATCACTTAGGCTACTCCATTCTCAAGTGTGCTGGTAAAACTGACATAATAAAACAGGGCAGAAATATATAGCTTCCTTCCAATGTCCTATGCTCTTCTTGAAGATTCATGGAAATAAATAATAATAACCACTGCCCATATTACCATGAAGAGAAATGTCAAACCATCATTTCCCATGACATCTATTGGGATAAAAACCCCGTTTTTAAAAAGCACAGTTAACATTTACATCTCTTACAAGGATTTTTCCAACTTCTCTCTTTCTCTAGATGACCCCTAAAGAAAGTTATCTTACTTATATCGAGAGACATTTTCACTTGAACAGTTATTTTTCTGAAGGATATTTCATACCGAACACTTTGAAATATCATTTTTCATCTACTCTCTAAACCTATTGAAAATGCCTCCACAGAACCTGAAACATTTTCTCTGTTGAAATATATCATTTTGCATTACTCAGATGTTCAGAAGATTCATAAAGTGGCAATCATAATTTATTGAAATTCCTTTCTGCCAGTCAGAAATGAATAAAACTATACGGTGCATTCAAGAGGAAACAGAAAAGACAAATGAAAAGAGGAATAGCAGCACCTTTGGTTCTGAAGGAAAGTAACAGAGGAAACATTGGAAATCCTGGAAACAAATCTTCATTACAGAGGGGCTTTTGCTTTGTTTGTTTCTCATAATTCCTCCTGCTTATCTGCAGCTCATGAAAGACAGCTTGAACTTACGATTCCACTTTATAAAGTTCTTTAACCAGTTGTCTTTATTTTCATCAACCTTCATTCTGCATGTACCTCACAATTGAGCACACTTTTCTTCTTGTTGAAATAGAGTACATAGGATGGGCTGCTTTCTTTTACTTGCTAGTTCATGACAAGTGGTATTTTGCTTGTCATCTGTTCATGTATTGTTTAAACTGTTCTTTTTTTAGTTATGACAGTATTTACTTATTTGCATCTGGCATAAAGTATATTGTCACCAAAACAAAAACTACAAATACTATTGGCTTAGACTAAATTCATGTCAGTATTTTAGATGTTTATTTTCATTTTTTAATTATGAAAAATATATTTTGGGAGAGGGGAAAATAGGAGAGTAGAAAAGCAGATAAGCTCCCAAGCTCTGAGGGGCTCCACATCTCTGGCCAGATGGGAATCCCAATGGGACAAAAAAACACCAGGAATTATTTTCTCTACCTCTCTAACTTAGAGGTTGTCAGAATGCTTCCACCTTTGTGCAAATTACCTAATAAACTACTTTCAAAAAATTATTTTTTTCTTTACTCATTCATGAAACATTAAATGTCACTTTCTCCATTAGACCCTTCTAAAGTGTTTCCCTTTCTTGCTTTCTTCCTTAGGGATTTATTTTCCCTGTGCTGGGGATCAAACCTAGAACCTTGCCCATTCTAGGTAGGTGTGCTACCTCTGATGTCCATTCCCAGCCTTGCCTTGCAAATTCTGCCTGACCTGTTCAGTATCCATCTGTCCTCCAGGCATCCTTTACTAAGTTCCCAACCCAGATTAATAGTGTCATCCTTCCTCATTTTAAATTTTACTTTCTCCTTAAATCTCACTTCCCATCTATTATCTTCAGGAACGTTGCATTTAATGAAATCCATGCATAAATTTGTCCCATGAGTCTAAAGTCATTACCTAAGACTCGTGCCAGTGCAACCTGAATTGTGACAGGTTTCATGTTCCTTTAGGGTCATTCCACTCCCTGAACTCTTGAAAGCAGTATTTTTACTGCCTGTGTTGCTGCTCTGTGGTTCCTCAATGGCTTGGTCCAGATGGAAGGACATCACACATGTCTTTGCTTGAGGCTCATTGGTGAACACAATGCTTCTGAGAGCCATCTACAGCTCCCCAGCTCACCTGAGTTCTTT
The DNA here is from genome assembly GCA_004024765.1 of Zapus hudsonius. Lineage (NCBI taxonomy): Eukaryota > Metazoa > Chordata > Mammalia > Rodentia > Dipodidae > Zapus > Zapus hudsonius. The sequence goes on from PVHP010011812.1 coordinate 21,653, forward strand.
CATACTTTTGCATTATGGACTCAATTATTTCGATATTCCTATGAAAGAACACATGTATATTTTCAAAGACTAACTAAACATTGTACACGTTTTTAAGTGAGCATACTTTATTGATTTCTCTAGAATAAAAGTCTAGGTTGGAATTACTCTGATTTAAATTAAAAGTATGATTTGCATTATAGGAAAATGCTCAGTTTTGTTTCTGTATATTTTACACACTTCTGCAAAAAAGTTGCTCTTTTGGTTATTGCCTATTTGGAGCTTGTTTTTATTTTGCTGATTGGTTTGTACTCAGAAATGGTTGTAACCTGCATATCATAATAGTTCATGACTCGTGGTATTTTGCTTGTCATCTTATCGTGTATTATTACATGTAACTTGTTTAATTTTTTCTTTTTTTAGTTATGATGATATTTTCTTATTTGCATTTGGCATAAAGTATGTTTTCACCTAAACAATAACTAAAAATACTATTGGCTTAAAATAGATTCCTGTCAGTCTTTTAGAGGTTTATTTTAACTTTTTAATTATGAAAAATATATTTTGGAAGAGGGGAAAAATAGGAGAGTAGAAAAGCAGATAAGCTCCCAAACTCTGAGGGGCTCCACATCTCTGGCCAGATGGGAATCCCAATGGGAAAACACCAGGAAATTATTTTCCCAAATATAATTTTTAAGTTTCTCTTTAGTAATTGACTTAACTGCAAATCATTTTTCATATGTTGTGTTTTATTAATGTTTCACTTTAAATATTTCATCATTTTCTAGTGATTTCTTCTTTAATTCATATATATATATAATGAATATATTTTTTAACTAATAAATATATGGAGCTTGACTCCATATCCTACTTTTTGATAGAATGTTAATGGACTTTTCTGATTTCAGAGGACACACTGATGATTTAATCCTTGAATACTTAATGACTTTGTTTTTATTGGCCAGAGTTTAGTTTATCTTGGTAAATATACCACCCATTTGAAAAATAATTTCATTATGTAATGTTTAATGCAAATTATGCCATCTATTCTACCAACTGGCAAAAGAGATGTTGAAAGTTTCAAATAGGTATGAAAATCAGTCTCTGAGCTTAATGCTGTAAAATTTTTTTAATATATTCCAAATTTCTATTATAGTCACATAGGAATACAAATTTATCATTTTCTCTTTTTTTCTAATGTTAACTCTTGCTATGAAGTTTTCCATGTTATTTCTCTCAAAACTCACTCTGTTGCATTATTTTCACCAGGCATTAATACAGCCAGCAGAGTACTTTGGGTTTTAGATGTCATCAGTATTCTTCCCATCGATTAAACTTTAAAGCCATCTGTGTCTTGATGTTTAGTGTGCTTCTTATGGACAGCTTGTCTAGAAACTCTACCTTTGGGCTAGTTTTTGTTTCTTCTTTCTCTACTCTGCTTATTTGATCCTGTTTTCCTGTCTTTCTTGGATTATTTATGTGTTATTCAGAATTTCATTATAATTTATTTATTGGATTTTCATGTTTTGGGCATTGTTCTCATTTTAGTTGTCCTTGGGACTATAATACACACCCTTAACTCTCTCATTCGTCTCTTACATGTGTTACTCAAGATACACAGAATTTGAGAAGAGCTTTCACATAGATTCCAGAAATTGCTATTCCCAGCATTTTTTTTGAATTTTAGCTCATCTGCGATTTTGTCTTTCACTTTTTTCTTTACCTTCTTTATTTTTTCTTGAAACAGTTTCTTGTTATTTAACATGACTGGTCTATACTTGCAAGGTAGCCCAATGTAGCATGTCCTCAAACTCTTGGTGATCCTCCTGCCTCAGCCTCCCAGTTCCTAAGGTGTGTATGAACCAGCCCATCGCTCTTTCATCTGATTCAAACCATAATGACTGAAATTTTCTTTTAGTTTCTCTTGTTTTTAGTCTATACGTCATAAATGCAAGAAATCCAAACAGTACTACATCATTGAATTTTATGCCTCTTAGGAAAATCCTGTCTTAATGCTGAAGGATCTTCAAGTGTGTGTGTGAGTGGCGGTTGTGTGAGTTCATATGTGTGTTTGCAGTGATTCTGTGCTTTATAGTCCATATATATCTACTGATGACCCAATGTCATAAGCACTTACTCAGATATTAGTGCAAGTGTGCACTGAAAGATTTCACAGAAAAATTTTTAAAAGTTCTAACCAAAATGAATATAAATATTGAAAAATTGGTCTTCTTAAAATAAAGAACATTTATTCAACATAAAATAGCTAAAAGATAAAACTAAAACATGATATACACACATCTGTGAATTCATATATGTTCCTTAAAATTTCTCATAATAAAAATGGAATATATAAATCTTCCATGAAAATTATATGGGAGGAAAACCAGTTCTTTAGAATAACAAAAAATTGAAAACAAGTGTTACAAAGAAATGATAAAAACAATTATTTAGTCATACTACCCAAAGGGGAAAAAGAATTTTAATCATGGTGGCACACCGCAGGAAAACAGTACCTTAAATTAAAAGTTTCACAATACAAAATCTTAGAGAATATTTGAAACCTCTGGAAGCAGCATTCATTGTTGAGATAATTGGGAAAAATACTTCCATTTTCTTTGTTAACTATATGAGTTGGTACTCATCAATAAAAAGCATTACATTGTACCTCATCCATATTTCCAAATATTATAGATCTGTCAAAACCTATTCAATGGGGAGGACATTTTCTCAAAATAGTCCTAAATTTTACCAAGTCCTTATATCATTGGCACACACACATATACATATACATATACATATATATATATATATATATATATATATATATATATATATATATATATATATATATATATATATATAATGTACCTTTTAAAATACATCTTATCAAATACTCTTTAAGATCCTGAACACAATTTAAAATTCACTTGAATATTTTCCAGAGATTAAAATTTTCAACTGTTTTTCTGTTGGTTCTTCTTATCTGTTTGAGGTTTGCTCTTGTCTTTGTCTTAAGTAGAGACCAGTGACCCAGAACCAGTGTGGAAAATCTCATGGATTGCTAGTCCTTTTGTCCTGAGTTGGTATGAGGGCTTGTCTGTTAGTTGAAGTGATGTTGTAGCTGATAGGAAGATACCACTGCAAGGAAGAAAACAATATATTTTCTTCTTGAATTTTACCAAAAAAGCACCTGAAAAATGGGTCATCCACATATACAGAAACTATATTGCTGGGCCTAGTCTACTTGGACTGATCTTTAAAATAAGTTTTTTATAAACTAGATCTCAAAAGATGTGATAAAAAGTCCCATCCAACCTCTTTACAATCTGCTTATTTCTCAACAAAATGGTTTATCATCATCATATTATTTTAACAATGACTAATGTCCATGAAGATGAAGTAATTGACTGTATTAGTATTTTCTTTAATTTGTTCAGATAAATGTAGGGAAAATAAATATTCTTATGAAAGAAATTAAAGTGAAAACTGAGAGAGAAATACATGCAAAAGTCCAGTGTTTGAAAATACAGATTGTTATGTCTAAATAAAGAAAAAAAATTCATAATGTCACAAATGCCTATGAGAAATTTAAACTAGTTAACATCTGAAATGTAAAGAAAAACTGCTTAAGTGAGCTAATAAAAATGAAAATAGAAAATATGAGAATATATGTTTGTTTGATGTATATTTCTCAGCTCAGGACTCTAAGATGTATATAGCTCCTGTAATACATCTCTACATAAATTTAAAAATTTAAATCTGTTATTTTATAAATGATTAGGAGAACATAGACATCCCCATATTTATACACCCATATGTCCCCATTGTTAAGTCTTAGATCTTTGATTTGTAAATTATTAAGATGCTTTACCTTATTATTTAATTATCAAAGACTTTACTTAGACACCCCACTTCCTGCTTTCTGTAAATCTATCTCACTATTCCTTAAATTATTTATCAGATGCTAGGCAAACATTAAAGCTGGAGACATAGATGCCTTGAAAAGAAGCAGCAATTTGATATTTTTCCTTTAAGTATATATTAGGGATTGATTTTAGTTGATGAGATTATGGTGACTGCTGAAGACACAGACTTCTGCTAGTGAAAGCTTTGCTTTGATGTGTCAGGCACTATTCTCTTTTAAGGGCAAATGACTAGGGTAAGAAAGTCAAACTTTTTATTATCTGTATTTCTTTCTGGATTTTAGCTTTTTGATGAAAACCACGGTCACCATTACACATACTGACTTCTGTTAAGTGTGTTAATGAAAATGCATTTTAAGTACACGTGTTTCTAAAAGTCTGACACATAATTGTGGATCGAGTATTCAAAAAACACGCTTTTCTCTGCTTACCAGTGAGCAAAGGGCATATCAGTGAATTAAAGAACAAAGAAGACATAGAATGTGATAGAGTTGGTATTACCCTGGATAATTCAAGCACAGAGCCTTCTTACTCTGTTGCAGAAAGAAAACCAGAAAGTTCAATGTCCCTTGATTCTGAGACTGACAGGGACCAAGTAGCAGAATGGAGAAGGTGAGCACACTCAAGTGACAGAAGATGTACTTAAAGGAAAAAAAACAGACATAGAATACATAGGAAGAGCTGAGCTGTTTTTAAAATCCCCAAGAGAATAGAGAGGCTTACAACAAAGCATAACTGTTCCATGATTGGGGGGAGCAACGTTACTACTGCCCAGTGGAACCTTACCTGTGGTTTGGAAAAGAGAGCAGACAATCCAAACCTCTCTACCCAGAAGGAGAGAGAGTGACAGAGTGAAAGAATGGGCCTACCAAGATCAAACCCGGGGCTTCATGATTTGCAAGAAAGCTCCTTTATCTGCTGAACTATCTCTCCAGCTCAGTGTTCAATCACCTTACATAGAACTTTTTCATCTATGTTCATCAGGGAATTTCACACATAGTTTTATTTATGTATTTGTGTGCATGAACCCACTCACTCTCTCTTCTCTCTTTCCTTACAAATAAATAATAAATAAATAAATAAATAAATAAAACATTGAGATCAAAAGAATACTTAAAACATACATCACAATCGTATTGGTTTAATTCCAGGGATCTAACTGTATGCATATCAATAAATGTAATTCAGTATATAAATATTCTTTTTTTTAAATATTCTTGAATACAAAGATCACAGGATAATCATGACAGATGTCAAAAAGGACTTATCAAATTAACATCCCTTTGTGATAAATGTTCTAAGAAACTAGAAATTTAAAGGAGTGTACATATCTCCATGTAAAATCCAGAATAACACAAATATGCATGGAGAGATCTTAGCATTGAATGGTGCTTGCTATAATGAATTTGATTACTGAGTACCCATACAAAGGCAATCAAACAAAATGACAGGCATCCTCTTCTCTCTCTTTTTCTTTCTCTCTCTTCCTTCTCTGTCTCAAATATATAAATAAATAAAAGCAAGAGAAAATGAATTGGATAGAAATATGGAAGCAATAATTCAAACTCATTATTTTCAAACTTATGCCTAAAAACATAAAGATCCGTGATAAAACTTCTAGCTAGCAAATATGTTCAGTAATTATGTAGGACACAAAACCAGCACACCGATATCAGTAGATTTTCCACATGCTACAATGAATACACTGAAATTTGATCAGGAAAAATGTCACTCAAAATACTTTAAAAGTGCCTATTAAGGAGCCTAACTAATTGGGAAAAACAACTCAAAAATGATAATGTGAACACCCTGAAGAATGAAATAAAAGAAGAGTCTAGAAGATGGACAGACAATCCACGTTCATGGATAGGCATAATTTCTATTTTGAAAATGGCTTTATTAATAAAACCAATATGGGGATTCAGTGTGATTCCCACCCAGATGTCAATGATATTATCATTGAAATACAAGCAATCCTACAATGCATATGAGTGCTCAAAAGATTTCAAATAATCAAAACCATTCTATGCCTCAAAAATACAATATCCGAGTTCAAGCAACATCACTTAGCAATTGTAACAAAATCAACAAGAGATATATTAACAAATAAAATATAATAGAGTAAAAGTAATAAACCCACACCAGCTACAAACATCTGATTTCTACCAAGTAGCCAAAAATCATATTGGAGGACAGTTTTCAACATTATTCACTTAGCCCATATCTAAAGAAAGAGTAAACAAAAAAAGAAAAATACATAATAAAGATTCTAAGAATCATGACACTTGACTCTTCCACTTTCTGACTTGTGAAATGAAAATTTTATTTGTTCATTTTTTTTGTGACCTAAGACCCCTTGGAATTTTAGGAATTTTAGGGTTTGGTATGGTGCTGGAAAAGTGTGATTGCTCCTTAATTTGGAATATAGACTATTTAGATCCTTTGCAGCAGAAACAGGTGATAGTGAGTCCCTTGCCTAGTGAAGTTCTTCCCAACATCTTCTCACCAACTTTGGAGGTTCAGTGTTGGAAGCAGTGGGACTTATTACAAGACCGTTGAGGTTATTAATTATGATGATGATGATGATGATGTGTGTGTGTGTGAGAGAGAGAGAGAGAGAGAAACAGAGAGAGACCATTAGGTTGTATTGGTCTCAGAAGAGTAGAAAATGTTGGCTTCAGGATGTCCTCAAATAAAGTTTTTGTTAAAAGATCATGGAAAGTGTGATGGTTAGGCTTTATTGTCAACTTGATCCTTTTTAATAATCTTGAGTGGGTCTCTGATTGTTGTTCACAGGAGGTCAGCCATCACAGTAGGGGGCAGGATGTAAGGAAACTCAGGGAAGCAAGAAATGAACATCCTTTCCTGGAAGGGCAGTGCAGGAAGCAAATTCCAGAGACTCAGGAAGCCAACATCTGAGATAGGGCTGAAAGACCCCACCCTAAGACTATACATAAAGAGGAAAGAAATCTCTCCCCCACCCCCTGAGTGTTTGCTATTCTCTGTGTGGTGTTGGTGGTGAGTCTCTCTCTCTCTCTCTCTCTCTCTCTCTCTCTCTCTCTCTCTCTCTCTCTCTCTCTCTCTCTCTCTCTCTCTCTCTCTCTCTGAAAAGAGGAGCCAGCCTCTTTCACCATTATGGAGCTTCCCCTGGATCTGTAACTTCAATAAATCCTTTCCTCCCCATTACTGTGCCTGGTTTGGAGATTCATCCCAGTGACAATGTGGCTGACCAAGATACCCAGTATATTTTAGATGACATCCTTTTAGGACTGCCTGATCCATTTAAGTATTCTAAGAGAAGCACTCATAAACAAAATGGCCATCTAATCTTATACTAGTGCAGATGGAATGGAGGTAACTTTGGTAAGGCTGGTCTCATGGGTTTTCATATTTTCAATTTTAATCATGCAGGACTTAGTTCACATCTATGTTAAGCCCTTTGTTTCCCTGTCACCTTTATTTCAGTCTCCTGTTATCTTCTGTGCCAGTCTGGAGTTCATTTCCATTTTCTCATGTTAAAGTTCTATTTCCTGTGAATTTTCTTTGCTCCTGATGAATCTTTATAATTTTGTTAGCTGTTTTTCTCTCTTAAAAATGTGTGTGTGTGTGTGTGTGTGTGTGTGTGTGTGTGTGTGTGTGTGTGTGTGTACACACTCTTGTATGTCTGTGTATGGACACAACAGGCTGTTTTGTCACTACAAACAAATACCAGATGCTTACACCACTATTTTTTTTCTTTTTGCATCTGGCATTACATATGTTCAGGGGATTAGAGTCTGACCCAGCATGCTTTCCAAACTAGTGCTTTAACTGACAAGCCATCTTTCCAGATCTTTCAGCTTTTTTTCAATCCTTTTATTGCAAAGTCTCAGTGAAGTCATTGGCTCACGCTGAATCTTCTGTTTACCAACAACCCCTAAGACATGTGGCATGTTAATCCACAGCTGTAAAATATGGCCTAGGTAGCACAGCGCACAGAGATGGCACTTTCTGTTCTCAATCCCACATTACCTTCTTTAAAGTGGTCTAAGCTTTGATATTATTCTCAGTGTATTTCTGACTCACCACATACAGAACTCTTTGGAATGTAGAAAGATCTGAAATTTGTTCCTTGAAGAGCCTGTTGTTTATTCACAGTTCACCATCTTGTACTTGATGTTGCCTCTACAAAATGTCACTGAAGGGTTAGGGTTGGCCAGAGGTCCTCCATTTTGTTAAGTGTTATGACTTCTCTGTAACACCTTGTCCCAGGAAAAATTACCAACTGTCCTGGGCCCCCACACCAACCAATGAGCTCCTATTTTCCACCAGTACCTAGGTCAAAATAACCTACCTGTTTCTAGTTTTCTGAGTAATATGTCAAAATGATTTGTGTACTATTATTCTAACTGCTGCTCTAAGTGCAAGTCCCTGATACCCTACCCCATCCCTGGGTCCAACCAATCCTGTTAAAGATCACCATGGCAGAGTTTGCCAACATCCTGATTTTGAAACAACTATTTCCTAAGAGTGGACCCCAGGACATCTCCTCACCTGGTCCTGACTAATCCTGTTAAAGGTTAACTCAATCCCTCCCTTGGGCCACTGGCCAGCACCTGTTACCGGTTTTTCCCTTTAAAAAGCCTATGAAACTACAATTTGGGGACACAGTCCTAGCTCCCGAGGTCTGGTTTTGTCCCTAATCGATTAGCTTTCAAGTTGGTGGCAATATTTTTTTTTCTGCTTCTAAGTTCACTGTCATTTGTGCAAGACTGAATTCATCTTTATTTTTCAATTTTCATATAATTTAAAATTGACTAAAATGCCTGGCCAGTATGTTTCCATTACCTTTTCATTGCTGGGAGAAAAATCACACCAGAATCAGCTCATGGAAGAGAAAATTTAGTTCAAGCTTACAATTTCCAAGGGAAACTCCATTTCGGAGAAAGAAGCTGGCCCAGTTCACCATTCATTCACAGAAGAGAAAGAACATACCAGGAACCAGAAAGAAGGAGCTGACAGAACACAGCAGGGCTGCCCTCCACCCCCAAGTTCACCCCTGGTGACAATGTCCTTTAGCATGGCTCCACCTCTCAACTGCTCTACTAGGTGGACTTGAGACTGAATAGGAAACTTAATCACAACATCTAAGGCTGTGAGGACATGACATTCAAATCACCACACAGGGGTGTTTTAGAAGGAACTAAATAAGAATCTTGAACTTATATGAGGCCAGGGCATCAAGCAATCTGCAAATGATGAGAAAGAGATGAAGAAGAATAATGCCATGCTCCGGATTTCTCCTCAAATATGGCTCTCTATTAGATGAAGTTAAGATTTCTTTTTAATATTGTTATTTATTCATTTTCAAACAGAGATAGAGAGAGAGAGAGAGAGAGAGAGAGAGAGAGAGAGAGAGAGTGCACCAGGGCCATCACCCTGTGGGTCTGGCTTACGTGGGTCCTGGGGAATTGAACCAGGGGCCTTAGGCAAGTATCTTAACTACTGAGCAATCTCTCCAGCCCTAGACGAAGTTAAGATTTTTAAGGAAGGCTTTGGAATTAAAACATTTGTACTAGAAAAAAAACTCAACATGTCTATTTGCTCCTATGAGCATTTGGAAGGGACATGAGCAGGGGAGGCAAAGGGGAGATATTTATGTAGACATGGGTTGGCTTCTGCAGGTAAGTTTTCAAACTAAAGTTCACTATCTCACTATTATTTTTTTCCTTTTGAGAAAGCATAATTCTGAGTCAGAGTCTTATTTGCTATGATAAAACTAAAGACTACATTGGATCATATACCAAAAATATGCGTAAATCAAAATATTTCCTTTTGGGGGCTGGAGAGATAATTCTATGGTTAAGGCGCTTGGCTGCAAAGAGTGAGGACCTGAGTTCAATTCCCCAGTACCCATATAAAGCCACATGCACAAATAGGCACCTGCATCTAGAACTTGTTTGCAGTGGCAGGAGACCCTGGAACACCCATTCTCTCAGTCTGTCTCTTTTCTTTCTGTCTCTCTCTGTTTGGAAATAATAAATAAATGTTTTACAATGTTTCCTTTCTTAGATATTGAATTTGTAACTATGACTTCTGATTTCACATTTTCTTCATTTATTTAATGATAATTTTCTAAATTAGATTCAGATAGCCACTGTAGGCCAAAACAATAGTAGTCCAAATTTCTGGATTAAAGATCTATTTGAGCCGGCGTGGTGGTACATGCCTTTAATCCCAGCACTCGGGAGGCAGAGGTAGAAGGATTGCTGTGAGTTCAAGGCCACCCTGAGACTACATAGTGAGTTCCAAATCAGCCTGGACTAGAGCGAGACCCTACCTCAAAAAAAACAAAAAATAAAAAATAAAAAAATCTATTTGATTATTAAATCAAAGAGGACATTACAAAAAACTGAATGACAGTGCGATGCTTGTATATTTAAGTGTTTTATTGATATCACTCTAAATTTATTCAGTACACTTTTTGTAGTTTTCATATAAACCTCTCAAACCACATAGTATTGGGCTGCCTTTCCTATTCTTCTCCCAGCTCTTGTGAACTTAACCTGATATAAATAAATGTGTGTAATAAGGAAAATGCTCTCTATCTATGTTTGTTCAATTCTTTGGCATGCTAAGATACAAACTCTAGGGAAAGTGCAGTAAGTGAAGCAGCGGGGTTCATCCTGCTGTTCTTGTCTGTTAAAAATCCATCTCCTTTCAGAAGAAATTGCATTCTTACGGGGTTTAGCCTTCCATGGCTTCCTCTCAGGACATATCTTTTTTGCATTTTCCCAATCTTTAATATTAGTAATTTCCTCAACTATTACAACTTAAATAACTTAATACCTGTCTCTGTTCCTGTAACTTCAAACTTGTTGGATTTTTTTCCCTGAGAAATGTTGTGTATCTTTCATATATCTTTGTTCTATACCTTCCACCAAGCTTGCAATAAACTACTTTTAAATTCAACTTGCTCAAATTTTCAGGGTAAATTTTAAATGCAGCCAGCTTTTCTGCCAGTAGCCTGGTCCTAACACAATTCTCTCCTTCCCCTCTGAAAATTCAGAAGCCAAACCTTTACATTCTACAATTCTCTTTGCACATAGCATTTCCAAAATCTCATCAGAATAGCTCATAAAGCTCTGCTAATATTATTGCAAGGCTTCTCCAGTCCAAAGTTCCAGATCCTTCCACATTCTTCCTGCAAACATATTCCAGAAGATCAAGACCTTCTGACCATTTCATCCTTGGAACAACCCCACTTCTCTGGTACCGATTTTCTGTTACTGTTACCTTCATGTTTCTAGGACAATCACCAAACCAGAAGCAGCTAATGAGAGAAAACGGTTGATTTTAGGCTTACAAATTATAGAGAATCTCAACATGGCAGAGGAAGATAGTTTACTCCATCATACATCCATAACAGAGAGATAGAAAACAAAACCTGCAAACATTTATAGCAACAGTTTAAGCTGATTCTCAAAACACATATTAGGGCTGACCTCAAGATCTGCCTTCAGTGACACACCTACTCTAATGAGGCACTGCCTGCAGAAGACTTTAATCTTAATCTTAATTAAAAAATACCTCAGGTTATGCAAGGGTGGGCATACATTCAAACCACAACATATTCCAAAAGTATCCTTCCTGTATGTAAATTGAAAAAAAGTTGACTAAATATTTGACAATATTTTCTTGCTATGTTTCCCCCCTGGGATACTTGTAATAGATCTTCACAGTTTTTGCAAGCCAACATTATAGCATTATGTCCTCCATCTTTATCCTGGGTTACAACCATAGTTTAATACTACGTAGAATACTATGTATATATCAGCCAGTATTTTGAATGTATTTATGTATTAATCTTTGTATTAAACAAAGTAAGCATTACTATTGTAAATATAAGTGAATTATTAAGTTATTTGCTTCATATTTTATAAATAGTAAGAGAAAAGTATGCATACACTTAGAAGAAAGATTATTTTAATGAACAGAACATTTCTGTGCTGAATATCACTCATATACCAAGAAATCCAGGCACATCTTTTCACTGTTTTGACTACTAATAATTTATCATATAAACACATATTTGAGTTCTTATAGGAATCATTGTTATTTTTCTTATGAGGTCCTTTCCTTGCATATCTGAATAATCATAGTCAGTCTCAACTTAAGGGCAACTTAAGGGCCTGCGCCTTAAGGCCAGGAGAATGAGAGAATGCTGTGGAAAGCTGTCTTCCAGATCCTCCATGTGGTTTCTGGCACAATATTGAGTGCATTAACATTCTATCATAAATATAGAAGGAGTCTTAGGACCTCAGTCCTCCTAGATCAGCTCCTGTTGTTTCATGTTTGCTGGGAGCCATGGAGGAGTGATATGTTCATCATTGTTGTAGCCACTGATAAATTTTCCATATACCAGTAATAGCCTTACACCCATGCTCATGAACATAGCCCTAATTTAACTCAGGGGGTAAAAGAAAAGTCATGAAAGTAGGAGGGAATTGGTTGGAAAAGGAAGGAATTTAGTTAGAAAGAGGGAAATGGAGTGGTTCCAATATGATCAAAATGTAGTACATGGATATATATAAAAGTTTCAACACATAAGCAATAATAAACCCTTTATTTGATCTGTTTATCCATTTGGCAGGTTGCAATCATTCCAGCTTTAGATATGCTTCTTTTTCAAACTTGAAGTCTTCATAATCTCTTTAATTTCTCTAAGCTTCATTGCTCTTAAAAAAAATCTTTTTTTTTAATTTTATTTATTTATTTTCAAGCAGAGAAATACAGAGAGAGAGAGAGAGAGAGAGAGAGAGAGAGAGAGAGAGAGAGAGAGAACACCAGGGCCACCACCTTGTGGGTCTGGCATATGTGGGTACTGGGGAATTGAACTTAGGGCCTTAGGCACTGGAGGCAAGTGCCTTAACCGCTGGAGCCATCTCTCCAGCCCAAGCTTCATTGCTCTTGACTGTAAGTGGGAACAGGAACTATCATTCTTATAGACTATGCATTCCAGTAAAAAGTATATTGGTTAGTTGTTTCTAGAATGCATCTCTAAGAGTTGAGTGCTAAATACTAATTCTTTCTCAGTTTGCTGTACTTTTGTTGGGACTAGCCTCTAATATTCTTCTTTGTCACATCGACCACCATAGTGACCTGTTAAAGACACAGCCGTTTATTATTTCACTCCCCAAATAGAAGCTTTTAATTAGTTCTCATTTTTTGTATTTTGGTTTTAATCGGGTTTATTGTTCATTTCATTTCAAATGTGTTGCTCCCTGACATCCGTTCAACATATTTTACAGTAGCCAATATGGTGTTTCACCCTTCCTTTTCTGACACTCTACTGATAATATTGAGTCAAATCCATCATACATCAAGTGTCATAAAGGCTGACCTATACGACCATTAGTAGACAAGTGCTCTGTGGGCTTCATGAATGCAAACACATATTTTTAGCCTGTCTATGTGCAGATATGTCCACAATTCTCATTATAGAGCAATGGGAAAATAACTAGAGAAAACCATGAATTCATTTTAAGGAGATGTTCTGAAAATAAGGAGAACAAGTCAAACAGAATACATGTCAGGCTTAAGGGCCAGGGTCATTAGTGCTTAAATGGATGCCCTCTTGACCATTTTTATACAAAGGCAGTGGAAAGACCTGGCCTAGCTGGGCTCCAACTGTAACCATGGGGATTTCATCCTGCATCATTAAGGAAGCCCAGCACACATCCAGGAGGGCTGGTTCAGGATGCAGAAAACAAGAGCAATTTGTAACACAGTGTAAGCTTGACTCTAGTTATGTCCCTCAAGACATGGCCCCCAAAATGTGTGGATGATGGGCAGTGTTTATATTTACAATAGATCAGGTGTGACCGGATCTTTCAAACCTAGACTTGCCATTTACCAGGATTGATGACTACACACACACTCAAGCAGGGAAAACCAAATCCTCTTCTGGTAAATCAGTGTTCCAGCAATAATAAAGGATGAGTTCTCTCTTCCTTATTAGGGAACATGAAACAAAAAAAGATGGATCCAAACATGGCTTCATGGGGAAAAATAAAGCAGCGGCAGGGGAGAGGGGTTTAGAGCAGTTGTTAAATTTTAGGAAAATCCTCACCGAAAATTTGTACATGTATCCACAAGATGGGGAGAGAAATTAAAATGGGTTTCTGTAGGTAAACATTTTCCAGAGCCAAAATACAAAGATTATAGTACTGGGCTGCACTTTTCATGTTTGGAGATGAGGGGGTCCATTGTCTCTGGTCCAAGTGATGAAAAGAAAGGAGAAAAAACATCCTAAGATTTAATTCCTCTAAGAATTCCTGTTCCAGTAACAGAAGAGTGATTTTGTTTTAATTAATACTTATTTAAACTTTTTTTAGGTTTACCAGGTTAATAATAGCTTCTGTACATTGGTAATTTAAAGATTAACTCATAACTTCACTTAATCAAAAAGCCAATCTCTTTGCTATACAGTCTTCATCCAATTCAACCTTATTATTATCTAAAATTAAACAATTCTTTTGCTACAGGAAAGTGTAGTTTTTCTTTTATTGATTTATTTACTTTCTTTTTTTAATATTTTATTTATTTGAGAGAGAGAGAGAGAGAGAGAGAGAGAGAGAGAGATTGAGAGAATGGGCACGCCAGGGCCTCCAGTCACTGTTAATGAACTCCAGACACATGTGCCCTCTTGTGTATCTGGCTTTACATGGGCACTGGGGAATCAAACTCAGGTCCTTCTGTGTTGCAGGCAAGCGCCTTAACCGCTAAGCCACTTCTTCAGCCCGATTTATTTACTTTCAAGTTGAGATACTGCCTTTTAACTTGAGTTGGCCTTGAACTTGTTACATAGCTTAGACTGTTCTTGGACTTATGATTCTTCTGCCTCTGCTTCCCAGATGTATGGATTATAGGAATCCAACTAGATACTCAATACTTTACAAACTGTCTTTTAAAAAAATCTGGTATTAACATGTGCATAAGTATGTTTATATGTGTGCAGGCACATGTGTTTATGTGCGTGATGTCCAGAGGTGGACATTGGGTATATTCCTCAATCACTTTCTAGACAGGATGGCACACTTTTTTTTTTAATTCTAGTTAGGCATACCTAGAGATCTGCTTATCTCACCTCCTGTGCTGTGGGATCATAAAAGTGCCATTCTATAGATGGCATGGGGCTGCTTTTCTTGCCATGAATTAACGTGGCACAGTTCCTCATCTTCTTTCAGTAAACATTGTACCAACTGAGCCATCTTTATACTCCTTAAATTGCCATTTGTCATTTTATTTTAACTTTAATAATGTTAGGAATAGATGAATGTTTGATGGTTTACCACATTACTTACCACCATAGGAAATGATCACGTGGGCCTTTCATTTGTGAGCAATTGAAGTTCGGTCTTTAAATCACTCTGAGTACTTAAATACTTATTTATCCATTCCTGCAGACCTTAGTTGTATCTGTACTTATAAGTTAGTTTGGGAAGAATTAAGAGTGAGGATTGGAATGTCTACAGTGAAGTCTTCTCTGCGCAGGATGACTGGTGAGAAGCTGGCTGCTGGAATATGGATGCCCGCTGGACTAGCAAGCTGTATTTTGAAAGGTGGTTTGGATGACTCCTCTCCCTGTCACTGGACAAGGGGATATGAAGAGATTGCAGGCTCTCTCTGGCAAAGATCTACATACACATATATTCTTAGACCTCTGGGTCCAATATTCCATCATTCTTGCTTTTAGGTTCCTGGGCCAAACAACGGAATTTTGATACAGAGTAGAAGTCTAAGTATGTCCTGATTTTAGCCCATTTTTAGTCTCTCTCTCTCTCTCTCTCTCTCTCTCTATATATATATATATATATATATATATATATATATATATGTGTGTGTGTGTGTGTGTGTGTGTGCTTGTGTGATATGTATGAGTATATGTATTTATATTTATATATATATATATATATTTGTTTTCAGATTGTGAGCATGTACTTCCAGGTGTGCACGTTTGTGGGGGGGGAGGTGCAAATGTCAAAAATAGGCGGTTTACATAATCTACGGGCAAAGGTCTCAATTTAGAGTTTACTGATTCAGTTAGACTAGATAGTTACTGAGCTCCGGGAAATTTCCTGTCTCCGTGTCTTCAGTGTTTGGGTTTATAAGTGTGCAGCAATATCCCTGGCATTTTGAGCGGGTGCTGGGGAATTGAACTCACATCCTTTTGCTTGTGTGGCCTGTACAATCTCCCCAGTGCTTTAGCCTATTGATTTTTTAACACATGGAGTGAGAACAATCAACACACTGCTCTGCACTCTGCTCTCTAAGAACATTTTCCCTCCCATCACCATCTCTAGATCATTTACAGTAATCCATTCTCTCACAGCAGATCATAACTTTCCAACCGCTGGGCCTAAATAGTTAGCTCCCATGTCCACTGGACTTAGGGACATTTCCAAGGAGGTAGTAAGTGTTGAATTGAGGAAGCACCTCAGTATGTTCAAAGCAAGTGATTAGCCACTGGCTTTACTCAATTAACGCCTCCTTCAGTTTTCTCCTTCCTGATCTCGTGTGACATTAGGCTATTGGTGGCTGCTTTGCATGACTCAATTTATGTCTTGTTGGCTCTGACATAAAGTAAGCTCTGCAGCTCAAAATGCAGTCACTGACACCCTTGTCACTGCCTTTGTCCCTACAGAGTTCATGAATATGTCAGAAGCTACTTTTTTTGGGGGGTGGGGTGGGGTACATAGTCCAAGTTGTAAGGCAGCTTAAGACACAGGTCTCTCACCTGCTTTTAGGCCCACTTGAGCTGGAAGCCTTGCAATTAACATAATACATTTATTTTATTTTATTTATTATTATTATTATTATTATTATTATTATTATTATTATTATTTGTGTGTTTGTGTGTGTGTGTGTGTTATAAGTACATGTGTGTCCATGAAGCACTCGCTGCACTCACCTGTGGCAGGGTATCTTGCCTTCAGGGACACAATGGGAACATCAGATAGTCCACTCCATCACCCTGCTGTGCATTTTTACTTGAGCTAGAGTCTTTTACTGATACAGACTTTTCCATTTTCTTTTATTTATACCATTTTTAGTGAGTCCCAGAATTCTCTTATCTCTGCTCCCCTGCTTACTGTGGTTACAGAGGCACGTGGCTAGGAGTTTATGTGGGTCATGGGGATCAAACTCAATCTCTAAAGCCCCCCAGTCCCTCATCCTCGTACATTGTCGTAGTTAGTTCATGCTGCTAGAAGAACCTCCGAACAAGTCACAGTTGATGAGGGAAAGGAGGATTTGTTTGAAGCTTACAGATTCGTGCAGAGAGAGAAAAGGCCACCACCAGCATCTCCAAAAGCAAGTATGCAAGGCAGCCAAGCCATAGGAACTCCAGGAAGAGTTCAGACTGCTCTATGCTTACCTTAGGCTGGATTTCCAGATCCACCCCAGAAACACCTGAGGGCTGGATCCTAGCCTCCACCACAGTGACACCTCTTCCAGCCAGGGAGCTGGGGAAGGCCTTTAATAAAGTAGTGAATCTATTGGGGGACATCCATTCAAACTACCACTCAGATGAACTACTCTTAATCACGGAGGCCTCTCTTCAGCACCACTTTTCAGTTGCATATGTAATCTCTGAAGTCTTCACTCAAATGGCAGTCCTCTTTCTTAATAATAAAAATGTGTTGTCCAGAACTATTCCTCTTTATTGAAGGAATTATCTCAAAATATCACTGACCTTCACATTCCTACAATTCATAACTTTACCTTTTTGCTGGTTAGGCTCCATATCAGTATTAGGCTATGCTATTGTGTATAATGTCAAAATGATCATAGAAACTTTAAAGTATACAATGGTAGAGGAAAGGAGTTGGAATAACCATAAATATAAGACAGTGAACATTGGCGATTGTCTTTTCTTATAAAAGTTTAGTGCTTTTGAACAGAAGGACTGCTTAGTTCATTCTCTGGTGTTCACCATCATTCCTTCACATACATGTGGCTTTTCTCAGGGTCCAAATGAGCGAATTCAACAGAGATTTCAGAAAAACTGGCAATTCTCTGTCTTTTACAATTTAACAGTGGTGCTGAATTGTGTTTCCTACCAAATTGCTTAGCTCTGTACTGTTATTCACAGTAGGCACACTGTGGAATCAGTTTGGGTGTTTGCCAAAAGATAAATGGATAAGGAAAATGTGATATATACACACAGTGGAGTTTTATTCAGTGACAAAGATGAACAAATTCATGTCCTTTGCAGAAAAAAAATGAATGGAACTAGATATCATCACATTAAATAAAATAAGACATACCCAGGAAGCAAGCAATGCATATGAACAGAAGATATTTTAGAGGGTATTCACATTGACACAGAGCACATGAAAGACATTCAACTATATCTGTGTCACTATAAATAAAAATTATTGCCTTAAGGGGCTGGGCAGTTGGCTCAGTCATTAGATTCACTTGTTTTCATAGCCTGCCACCCTGCGTTTGATTTCCAATCCACACATATAGGCCAGACCCAAAAAGTAGATCAAGCATCTTGTATTTATTTGCAAGCACACACACACACACACACACACACATACACACACACACACACACAGACACACACACACTGAAAATATGAACACACCCTGAATAGATACAACCACATTCTATATTCTTGCCATGATGACTGAATCCAAGATATACACAAAGTCAAGTATTTGCAAAAAAATTGATAAAGGAAAATTCAAATTAGCTAGTGATATGAGTGTGATTTGTGGGCCAACTGTGCATATAAACATGATTTTATATGTATTATCATTACTAGAGAAGTGAGAAAAAAAGGGCCAGCAAGAGAGAGAGATAGACGACCATGTTCAGGTCTTAAGTGGAAAATATCAAACTACATGTTACACTTGAACAAAAATGTCATTATGAAACTCATTGTTGTATACAATGAATAAACATTACTAAGAATAAATAAGATTGATGGGGTATGTCCACAGACCTATAGACCCAATGCTGGATGGATATTAAGTCAGGGCTCTACCACCTAACTTCAATAACAGACTAGGTTGGTATTTTGAGTAACCCACAGTCAGGGTCAAATAATGATATCATATCCTGCAGAATATCTGGCAAGTACTGGGGAACATTGAGAGTTCATTGTATCACAGGGCCTTTTCTTTTAGGGATAAAACATGTCAAGGAAGGATCTTTACATGTAGAATTATTTACACCTACGTAATAAGTGGTAGCTAATGGTTTGCTAATTCAAGACCTAATAATGAGCTTTTAGAGGTCTGCTCTCATTTATTGATAGTTCTCTCTTACCAGTAGTCACAACCTTCAACACACCTATCTGGCCATCAAGGCACCTGGGTACCCCTTTGGCATCCAATCTCACCAGGGATGTTCTGCATGGAGGAGGGTTTTTTTTGGGGGGTGGTTCTTGTGAATGTTGTCACTTTCACTCCTGCAGTTCGGGAATATTCTGCTTAGGTGTTTTCAGTATCTCTTCCTCACCTGTGTTGTGAAGTCTTCAAGGTGCTAAAGGGCCATTCAATCCCAAAAGCATTTTGGGTCTTAAAACAGAAGTCCCTGGCAAATGATTGAATAAAGAGCCCTTCTGGAAAAATACTAAGTTGTTAATATTCAAAGATGGGATTGTTTATATGTCAAAATTTCAAAGTATACATATACAAATGTCCATTTATTCTTTTAAAATTATGTAAAATTTGTTCAAAATAATGTTACAAATTTTTAACATAAATTATGTTAAATTTATTTAAAACATTTTTTTGAGGTAGGGATTTACTCCAGCCTATGCTTTACAGAATTCCAGGTTGCCCTCAATCTCACAGTGATCTTCCTATCTCTGCCTCCCTAGTACTAGGATTAAAGATGCCTCCCACCATCCAGTTTATTAAAAACATTTTAATGCAAGTATCATAATCCTTCCTTGTGTTGTTCAGTCCCTAGCCAGACATTATTTTTCTCATTATCAGGCAAATATTTTTATTAGAAGCCATTATGAACAAGGTCCTCATTGTTTCCTGAAGCTCTAGTGTTTCTTTCTGGTCAACTGACAGTGTTAAGCTTTGTTACTGAAGGATGCTAGAGAAAGACAGAAGGAGCTTTCCAGCCCCTGGTTCTGACCTGGTTCTCCCCTTCACAATCTGGAAGTGTGGGTGCCAGCAGTATTCACATCAACACAGTGGTTGGCCCTCAACCAGCTTCACTCTCCAGGCCTGTACCATGGTTGTTGATTTGCCAATTTCAGCCAGCTTGTACACTGGCAGGACATGTCCCGATTTTCAGGCTTCATCTACAGCTGCTGGCCAACTCCACATTAGACAATCCAGCCCACCATATTTACCATCTCTTTAGTGTTTTGCTGTCTGTCAGTCTCCAATTGTGGACTCACTGTGTGCTGGAACTTAGTAACATCTCCAGCAAGCATTGGTGATAGTCTCACCCTCGCTGAAAAGAATGCAAAATTAACCTTGGGGCAAAGGCTCCTGTCCAAGTTTATTTCTTCCCTGGGTATGTTGTCTAAACCCTAAAATATCATGTAAAGTTTTATTCTACTTTTGTAAGAATCTCTTGTTTCTAAATGACATATCACACTTCATTTCTCACGTGGATACTGAAAGTCCCAAGAAATTCATTTTGAAGATTGCTATTTGGGATGAGTTCATTCATGTCATGAGGACTATTTGGCAGTGGGGAGTTAATGCACCATATTGTTATAGGTCAGGTGTATGCAGAGAAACCCCTCCCCTTGAGTGGGAGGTGTCTAGTTAGAGCTACAACCTAGGTGCTAAAACTGATTGGTCAGATATAAACCAATCAGCTGTCTCTCTGTCTCACCTGGGGAAAACTTAAATTAACTTTCCTAGAAGAAAGCCCTTTCCTCGCCACATGGCAGGCTAGTAGAAGGAACTCTGACTCTCCAGGTCTTAGGAAGGTAAGGCCTACCCCACCCCAGCAGGCTCCAGATATTTCCCCTCATGAAACTCTCCTTCTCATGATGGGAGCCCTCTGTTATCTTTTCTTCTGCTGCTTGTTTAGCTGAACAACATAAGTTCTGTTAAACTCTCTGACACATGTTTTCCCCACAGTTGTGGCTGGAGATCTCTGTAACTCCCCATGTTCCCTTAAATAATAAAGTCTCCCACTTTACCTTACTATCATGTTGTCTATGATTGTAATTTTTTAACTTTGTAGACAAGAACTCGAATATTCTTTAAAATTTGGGGTGCATTGGAATTTTTGCTGGGCGTTATCTAAATTCTAACACCCGGATCACCCTGTTACAATATGTACATGATCATCTTCAATATACTAATCCAAACACATCTTCAAAGTGAGAACACAGACCACATCTGATCTGCAATTTATCTGAATTCTCCATATTCTTCCTTCTTGCATGTCCTTGACTTTGTATGGCATCTTGACTTTAATTCCTGATATAATTGTAGTTTCCTCTATATGGGATTTCAGGTGTATTTACACTCACACTAATGTAGTTTCTGTGTGACTGTTGGCGTTGTCAATATCCTTTTCAATGTCTCCTGTTCAACTGTTTTATCTGCCTGTTTCCACTGACTCTTCTGGACTTCCTGCTATTGATTTATAGAACTTAATGCATTCCATGAACTGCAATCTTTACTAGGCATCTGCATGGCAACTATTTTTCCCTCCAGTAGTTATAGAATGAATTTAGAATAATATGAAAATGTAAATACTAAGAAATAAAACTTAAACTGAATTTACAAGACGGACCACATATCAGTGAGAATAGTTGATATACATGTGTTCATAGATTGAAAACCAACATGTAGAAATGTCAACTCAACCCAATTTTACCTTCAAATTCAATGAAATACCAATCAAAATATCAGCAGGTCTATTTTGGAAACTGAGAATCTAATCCAAAATTCATATGGAAACATGACAGTCTTGATGAAGTGTTCATTCTGTCAGAATTGAAGACATTCTGAAGAATTGCTAATTTATACAGTGTGAGTTTGGCATGAGTATATCCAAGTCAAGTGAGGAAAACAACGCAATTCAGTAACTGAGCCAGGACCTTTCTACTCAGAACAGCTTGCTTGATGCCTAGAAATAATTGATTTGCAATCCTGTGACCTCTGTTTATATAAAAATATTTTCCTTCCAAACTTCTTTGAGATTCTGATGTTGTGTTGGCATCTTATATCACTGCCTTTCAGCTGTGTGATTTCCTGTAAATAGTATGCATTTAGGGATGATTTGAATAGTTCTATGCATGTGACTGAATCACAGCCAGGAGTTGTCTTTGAAGTCGACTATAATATTTATCATAACAGGGGTTTTCATGTACTTTATGCCATAAATTGCTTCAAGATGGAATCTGACATGTCAATGTCCAAAACAGAATATATTCTTTCTATTCCCTTGGAAGTAAATTAATTTATTTCTTTTCAAGTTACAACTATGATAGCTTGTCCAAAATTAAATTTAGTGTCTATTGTAAAAGTGTCATAATTGTGGTGTTTGGGAGAAAAGGAGGCCATTTCATTTGATTAGCATGGCTCCTTACCTAAAGCATGGCACTGTGACAGATTTGTGTGTTTTCAAAGAAAGGCATATTTAACTTCCAGCTGCTAGCTTTATAGAGAATATTATT